>PNEQ01029109.1:0-44210 GCA_003012365.1 Medauroidea extradentata | reverse complement strand
AAAACTTTACCAAAGGAAAAGTTGCCTGCGGAAGTTGCTGTAGTTTGTCAAGAAAAAGGTTGGATGACAGACCAGCTCATGTTAGAATGGTTGGAAAGAGTGTGGAATCGGCGACCTGGAGCAATGCTTCGTAAAAGGGGCATGTTGATATTGGATTCGTTCCGGGGCCATCTGACTGAAGCAGTGAAGAACAAGATACTGGACCTCAACACTGATATTGTAGTTATACCTGGAGGGATGACGAGTCAACTGCAGGTGTTGGATGTCGTCGTCAACAAGCCCTTCAAAGACAGTCTTCGCCAGCAGTACACCGACTGTGGGGATCACACACTGACTCCTACAGGGAAGATAAAAAAACCATCTGTTTGTCAGCTGCTGCATTGGGTTATTACAGCTTGGAGATCAATAAGTGCAGAATCTATCGTCAGAGGGTTCAAAAAGTGTTGTCACCAATGACCTTAATGGCGGCGAAGATGACATTTTATGGGACTCTGAAGGAGAAGACAAGGGTGACACTAGCAGTGACGGCAATGAAACCAGCAATGATAATGAAACCAGCAGTGATGATGAATAAGTGTAGGCTAGGTAACTGTCATCACTATGGATATGTTCAGCATACTGTATGTATTTACCTTATTTTGTGTTTTTGGTAAATAATTTGTTTGTGGATTAGGCCTATGTAAAATATTTTTGACTCCTGCAAGTTTTGAACAGCATTGATAAAAGTATATTAAACCAGTTGCATAGAATTTTTCTGTTTTCATGTTTTTATTGAGTAAACTAATCTTTTTTCTGAATTTTGAACTTAAAAACCAATAGGTCGACTTATATGCGAGCCGACTTATATTCGGGATAATACGGTAATTATATGTATATCATGTTCGCTGAAATTCAGAAACGAAAAGTCAGATATGTCACATTAGCCTACGTTAAAAACATAAAATCGAACGTCATGTTGAGAATATTAACAAATAATAAACAAAAACCCCGAAAGTCATGTCAACATAGTATGTAGTATGTGCTTACCAGTTTTGAAGAAATTCAGAAAAATGTCTGCCAAGATATTTGATACTGTGTTAATATTATAAAATGGCCTCATTTTAAAAATGTGAACTCAGGATGAACGAAATACACAAAAGTGAAGTCAGTCTTAAATCAAGTATACGTGTAGCAAATGTGATACAATTAGGAATAATATTTCCTCAGATATGGGGTGTTGTGCTAATATTACACAGAAGCCGCCATTTTGAAGATATATATTTAACATGGCATGAACTGAATACATAATATTCATGTCAACTTACTAGTTATTTAATGTGTACTGAGTTTTATGAAATTCTAAAGTAAAATTAGATAACTATGAACACACGATACATATAAAAGTCGAGTCAGATTACCAAGCACTGTATACGTACTAGTTTGAGGAAATTCAGTGCACGAGTACAACAGTTTTAAGTGGGGAAGGGTGATACAGACGTACAGACATGCATACAAGCAGGCACGCGATCTCATAAGTCAATTTTTCATGTAGGAGAGTAGGCTAGCAAAAATTAATGTTTATTTGTTTGATTGTTCGTCTTCTGTACGTTCCTATATCATTAACCTGATTGAAATAGGCGTGCATTGGCGAGTTGTGCGTAATCCCATCAAGGTTTCTGCCAACGAAATTATTTTTTTTTGGGGGGGGGGGAAGTGGGAAGAGGCCACGATTATGCACAGGGGCAGAACGAGACACCCATACAATTTGGTGAACTAATATTATTTGCAAAATGTTTTCATAACAGTCATCAATGGCTCATAATATAATATTTATCCAATTTTGAAATTTTCAAAACTTGTAAGATTTAGTAGCCTAATATTATTGCAATTAATTGAAAACCCTATACAGCAAGTAAGTCATAAAATAAGATCACCGCTGAATGTATCATAGAGGTGAGAACATGAGAAACGTTTCGTGATATTTCAGATCCTAGTACGTAAGGACTAAGATGTACACAAAGTGCGTGTAAAAGTCATCCTTATCGTTCAGAAATATCCAGGCCTCGGGAACGAAAACAACTTTAACTGGACGGCACTCTTAGGGGATCGGCTTCTTTCACCGTTGAGGATTACTTTCATTTTGTTTATTTATTTATTGCTTCTGGGAAGAAAAATATAAAATCTGTGGTTGAACAGCAAATTCTGTTGTCTACGCTATAAAACTGGTCTCACGGTCGAAGTGTTATTTATTATTACTCCTCTATCAGAGTATCAGTCATTTTACATTCATTATTTGCTGTGTGGCATAATTTATGTTAACTAACGGCTCAATTGTAACACACGTACTGTGGCGCGAAATAAGGATTTTCTGTATTCCGCACATTTCGTATTTCTCTTCTCAGATATACAAAAAAAAATCGAAAAATAAAATTCAGTGTTGCAACATATGACAAGCCTTAAGAGGGACAGTGACAACCGTTTAAGGTTAATATATAACTTTTAATATGCCCTACAGATATTCTATTATGTTTCATGCATCGATACTGCGCAAGTAACATATTCGTACACTGCCAACTTTTAACGTTGCTAGATTAAAATTGCTTATGATATTTCTTTAATCACAAGCAGGAAAAAAGTACTTGTTGCGTCCGGCAGTTCAAAACCAAGAAATGTAGAGAAATATTTGATGATGGTTAGGAGGTTTATATCTATGAGATGTCATACGGGAGATTTAAAAAAACTTCATGGTGTAGAATGTATGGCGAAAATATGAGAATTATAAGACGGGGGATGCTGATTCCTCTTAAGGTAGCCACCTACTTGCGTGGTAGAGATTCAGAAGTGACGAGGCTATAAGAGCGACCTTGAAGTGCGCATCAAAGGCCACATCGTCATAACGAACCAAGCGCATAACTAACGTGCAAGATTACCGCCCATACATTCTTGTTATGGGACATTAAGCGGTAATTATATCATTTCATTGACGCAGAAACTGTAGCAAGATTCAGTGAACGTTTGAATCTCAGTTTCACATACGTTGGCCTATACAGGATGTTTCAATATGTTTAAATGTTTTAAGAGGTGATAGCATAGACGAATTGCAATAAAAAAAGTCCATATAACATGTGTCCAAATTTTATTGAGTGCAACCGAGTTGATCGTTCGGGTTATGAATAGTGCAGCCCTCGTAAATGAACGGGCGACCTCAGGAGAGCTACACGTTGTGTTATCAAGAGAAGTCAGAAGTGCATTGAAGTTGGTGGTGGAATTTTTTAAAATCAACTTTCTTTGAAATGTCCCATTTTCCTTTTGTTTTGGTAACGTACATAAACAGCTGTATCGCTGTACTCAATAAAATTTGGACACACGTTATATGAACTCTTTATTGCAATTCATCTATACTATCACCTCCTAAAATATTTACTATTTCTCCTGCTGCAACACGTTTGAAGCGCTTGTTCAACGGCGTTCTCGCAGTCGTTTCTTT
Source organism: Medauroidea extradentata (assembly GCA_003012365.1). NCBI lineage: Eukaryota > Metazoa > Arthropoda > Insecta > Phasmatodea > Phasmatidae > Medauroidea > Medauroidea extradentata. The sequence goes on along the minus strand of PNEQ01029109.1, from coordinate 40,744 downwards.
TCCATTCCACCATATCGAGCCCCGGCCTTGCAAGCTTCCACTTGATTCGTGTCGGTTTTTTCCTCTCTAGACGTCAATCATGACCGCGTGCGAAGCCGGGGTTTATCTGTGGACAGCCCTACCTACTTTTTACTTCCCTGCAGCCCGGAGAGAAACGTATAAAACTGGCAAGAGCCGAAGAACGGCAGAGAGAGAGAGAGAGAGAGAGAGAGAGAGAAGGTTCGATGATAACTCGGCGCTGGAGCGAGCTGCGAAAGGGGAGAGGACAATCTAAAACCGCTTGATTAGCCTCGGCGAGGAAAACCTCTGCTCAATCAGACCGAAATCACACAATGGCAGATGGCGGCGCTGTTGGAGGGACCTACCTACATGCAATCAATTCGTAGACCTACCTATCCCTAGAGTAGGTGAGGTGGGACTACCTGCAGCGATGTGTGGCAACAACGCCGGCGATGGTAAGTCTACCCTACTTCGTGGTACAAAGGCTTCGAACTTCAGTGAACATTTTCATATGATCTTATATGTGATACATAGAGACATGCAAAAGTCGCGTTATCATTTGGTAGCAGACTCAACTTCACTTTCCTACACATAACAGAGCATAATCTGCGATTCAATTGGCAACGAACTTTTATGTGTTGTCATTTACGTGTGTTACGTCTGTACAGAGATTGGTTTCTCTACCGTGTAAGCATTCTCCGCGGCAAGTCCCGACAATATCGATCAGCGGGAGACGTCGAACGAGCCTATAGTAACTTGGAGTCTAGTCAGCTGTCAGAAAATAACGCGAATTTTGCATGTCTGTAGTGATACATTGGTTACTTGTTACCGAAACTACACATGCTTTCTCTATGTTGGTGACCTAGCGAACTCGATATACAGAGCCTCTCCACGGTATTGGTATACTACAGTACGTGGTTGGTTTACTCTATATGACAACAGTCGTGTGCCTCGTCTCCAAGTCAGCTAAGTATACACCGTTCCGGATAAAGTAAATACTAAAGATTTACTCTTGAAAAACATTACTGTCAGTAACTGGACGTACTCCAACTTTATCAGCAGCCAGAGGCACTGTACAATCGCGGGAAATGTTGACTTCTTGTATATTACACAGAAGATTTTGTGTCTTTATTGATGCTAACATTTATTTGAAACAGTGATTCTCTCTTCAACCGGCCCAGTTAGAACTGTGTTTGGCAGTTTATTAATGGTTTCTGCAGCGATGGCTATTTCTTCAAAACAAGAAATTATAAGTTTTCAACTAAAAATTCAACTAACCAGAATTTTATTGCATAATTAAGTAAAACCATAGCTAGTGATGATGGTATATCGTGAAAATGTTTTGTGCCAACATACCCTTGAAAGCAATGTAGTTAATTATACCACGCATGATTGGGTGATGTACGTCTAACACAACGTAGCTGTCTGCGGATCAATAACATGCATCAAATATTACAATAGCAGGATTCTTATTGGCTCAGTCAAATAGGGCAACAGCTCCTAGTGCAAGCGAAAACCAGTAACCTTCTGGTAAGGTGAACGTGGGTTGAAATCCAGCAAACAGTCAAGTTTTCCCACGATAAACCATAATCTCTAACAATAGTATACATTGCCTTGCAAAAATCAGCCAACACAGAAAAGACAATTTTAATCAAAACTGTCAAACGTATTTTTGAGATCTTCTCTCATTTAGGCGTAAAAATTAATATCATATAAAAAAGTAGAATTGAGAGAGCATGGCCTTAACACAGAATGTGTGTGATTTGCCACAAAACTGTTCACAAGTATCACGATTAAGACTGCAGTTCAGGGTCGGTAAAATATGTTCGCCGTTAAGGGGCCACGAACATAAAAACAAATTTAGCACGCATTTTACAGTCTCACAGATTAGATTCATGTGTTTAGTTGGTTATCTACGTAGAAGCAGTCTGTCTCACGTTCAAGTGAAAAACGTGCTGATAAACAGTCAGCGTTTTATACTTCAATATTCTGCAACTATATAGTAGGTCTTTTGAGAACCTAACGCTTCCAAATTTCTATTAGGGGCCATTTCATACTTCTTACTCACTCGCTCTGCCGCCCTTGTCACAGTTCGTTGGAGACTATGTTAAATCTTTTCGCTATTTTCCAGCGTATCTACCAATAGTTATAGACCTGAAGTTTCACGTTTTTTTGGCGTACTTTATAATGTAAAGAACCATAAGCATGTGTCACTTTCGCAATTAGACTCGACTTAATTCGACAGTTACTGAAGGGCGCTAGGCAGTAATAAAGAAGGAACTAAATTCTGTCCCAATAATGTGGTATCACTGCGACAGCAAGTACTCATATTCTTGGGAGCCAGTGAACGTGTCAATGAACCCGCGAATTATTGTAGTCTTTACGAATTGTTGCCTAACTACTTTTACAGCTGGCAGTGAATTACGTAATGCGTCTGCGTGTCTTTTCCTAAATACAACATTACTGAAACATAACCAAGTAAATTCGACCTACTAGTAGAGCCATGATTTTGCGGCGAAAACGTTTTTCCCTATTTGGTTAGAATGCCTGATGTTCACGTCTGCAGCTCTGGTACATAGAGACGTGAAAAATCCGCGGGTTCATTGTCCCATAGGCTAGCCTCCAAGAATATATGTGAACTCAAGCACACAGCAGGCGTTCATTAGCTGCTCGCTTCCACGGTGAAATAGGCGTGTGTTATTTAAATTGTTCTTATTGGCTCAGCGACTTTCAGGAGGTGTAAAATAAGTCACGGCCCAATTGCGAAACTGACACGAACGTACAATTGCTGGAATTCTAGCTTGTTACTAAAAGAAAACGCGAATTATTAAGGTCTCTACTGATACATCGTCTGTGACTGGATAATTTTACCCTCACTTGCCTTGGCAAATGAAAGACGTACGGATTCACAATAATCTAACTCTGATTGGCGCAGTCAAATGAGATACGTGTCTCAGCAATGACACGCTGCCAATAATCATGGAGCTGAGCTACAGCTGTGCACGAGAGACACTGAAACAAAGTGTTGCAGAAATCTTTTCGCGACAAAATCGTATCTCTGCCTGTCAGTACTTTATGTACAGTACTTTGGAACCCTTTCTAAATATTTTTGGGTACATACCGACGGAATAATTTTTCTTTGTAAGATCAAATACAATGTAATGTGCGTCATTATCTCGTGTGTTTGTTAATGACGGTTTTGTATTTCAAATTTGAGTGTAATGTGATTCATAACGGCAATAAAGTGTATCGTACGAAATAGAGTCGATGCACAGAAACCCGTGTTATATAGACGTTAACTCGCAGGTATTTAATAAAAGGGTCATTCAACACCTTTATATATAATGAATAGATGTTATATGGATAAAAAATTTTTCTTGGAACAGTGTAATGTAGATGTAAACATTTACGAAAGTATATAAATAAAAGCACGTGGCAATGTCTATGTAAGCATGTAGCGGAACGGTAATAACTAGCTAAAAATAGAAACTAAGCAGGAAATTTTGGATGCTGACTCTATTCCGAACCACCTAAATAGCAGAACTGAAGTCAATTTCTCAATGAGAAGTCAGGCGGTAATTGAGTGTCTTGTCGCTAGAGGAGATGATACGACTAGTGAGAGGAAAGTGTTGGTCTTACTGCTCACCCCATTCTCTCGTAACGATCACATTCGTTGTGTTGCGGTTACAAGTAATTCAAAGCAGTCTCACTATTACATTAATACAGTAAATTGTAGCCCCAAGATTAGCACTGGCTGTATCACTATATTTTCTAAAATTTCTCATTAGAAATGTAAAAAATCATTAATAGCAATTCAACGAAATTTGGTAACTTCATTACATTTCTTTATACCTGTTGATGTATAACTAAAAAATCAAAACAAAAACATTTGTATACATAATGAACATTCCGTGAGAAATGTTGTTTGAGGGAACGGATAAGGTTTCTAGAAAGAATTCACAAGAATAAGCTATTTCCCTGAATTAAGCTACTTGCGTGGACTTGTTTTAGGCGTTCAAGACCTAGAAGTGTGGAAGCGATAAGCACGACACATCACGTCTCATCCTAGCCTCTAGGAACATGTCTCACAACTGGTGTGTAGTCTTGTCGCCGACAACTCACTTCTATGATACATTCATTTGTGACCCTAGGCTTTTATCACGGAATATTTAAAACGTAAAGTTAAAAGGCCAAGAGAGAAAATTTTGTTATTATATTTTTTACTTTTTAAAGATTTTTTTATGTCGGAGGTTAATTAAAATGTTTAATTTTACTTTTATTTCATTATTTTTAATTTACTAGCATACACTAAATATTATTAAAGATTTTAGAAGTGCAACAACGCACGTTTTGAGTTGCAATATGAATTTCTTTATTATTTGTACTTCTTATGTTTTCTTTAATATTTTGTTTGTAAATAAGTTATTGGTACTCACTGATTACAAACAAAAACTTTTTTTTTTTGTTAGACGATAAAAGTAATTCTTTAATGTTTGGGTGATTATTTCGTAGAGTTAGTTTACGGTTACAAAGTTTAATTACTAATAGTTTATTTTAATAGTTTCTCATTATATTATTTGTAAGCTTCAGTGAAAGTGTTAAACAAGGGGATTGGGAGAAAAACTAAAAAAGCTCAAAATGAAGCCAAAAGGCGCAAATTAACGTAGCCTGAAGATTACACTCCTAAAAGACAACAGTTGTTGCTATCTGAAGCTACTCGAAAGGCTGAACTTCGCAGTCAAGAAAGTCCACAACACAGACAGCGTCGTTGGGAAATGTATGCGTTTGCTAAGATTGTGCAGAGGTCTAAAGAAAGTTATGTAGAACGTAGTTTGCGTCAAACAATAAACGCTAGGAATACCAGTATTTCACGATCTAATGAAACTCTAGAGCAACGCATAAGTGGCCTTAAGTCGTGTAAAAAGTTTGCAGGGTTTTGCAAATTGTGAACTTAATCAAAGAAAGTAACTGAATAATCCTCGTGACATATCTGCTTTAGCTTAACTGCAAAGATTACGAAACGCATTACCGTAACTATTAAATGTCTAGTATTCATCGTTTACAATGAAAATTACAACAATGATTATGTACCGCATTCAGTGCATCGTTGCTAAGCAGCACTTCTTGAAATAAATAGTTAAAAACTAGAAAATAGCTCATTATCCTTGAACGGCTGAACAAATTTCATTGAATCATAGCTAAGAACCATGTCGATTACGTCAGCTTTCAAACAATAAATAAATAAAAACAGCATCAAAATAGGTTCATTCGTTTAGGAGCTACGATGCCACGTACAGACACACAGACACTGAGATACACACACAGACACGTCAAACTCATGACACCCCTCTTTTTGCGTCGGGGATTGAAAACTATGTTTATTGTTTAGTTAGAATTTATTGGTTTGTGAACATACGCCATTGGTCATGTTTTGCTGATCTAACTTGTGATGAATGACTAAGTACAAAAAGTATGAGAACAAAAAACTATAGAAAACATACAAAAAGTCGCAGAAGATTACTGTCAGTTTATGTGTTTATTTAATTATTTTTTATTAATTATCATATTAGACAAATAATATTTATTGTTCTCAGGCTGTCGAGGTTCCTAAAATTTTATGATAAATCACAGGTGTACTAAAGAAGACATATTTCGTGATAATGAAACTTGATCAATCAAAGCATATACATATATATATATATATATATATATATATATATATATAACTTAACCTATTCTTAGATATCTGACAATAACACATTACTCGAACTGAAGTGTTTTGTTGGTTATATGTCATTGCTCCGTATATACAACACAACACTTCAGTTTGTTCCATTGCAGAAATTATTAAAGGATCACGTTAAAACTTTATCCGTTAAATTTTCATATAATTGAACTGTCTCTTGTTCATTTAATACTCAAGATATAATGAACGACATGATTTTTAAACTTATAACGCTTTGGTAAAGGAATGGCATTTTTCGTTACTTAAATGTTTATTTATTTTCATCACTCGCGAAATGTTGCTAACGTGTGCATTTTTTTTTGTTCGAAAATTTTAATCCAGCGATTGTCCCCGTTATGTTTTTAAATGTACGCAGTTTCCAAACCACAATATAAGCCTGCATCCATGTTTTGAATTAATTAAAGACACATTGTTCATTCTGTTATTTTGCGTTTTGTGGTTTGCGGATCGCCGATCTGCGCTAAAAGGACCCAGTTGTTTCCATGTGAAACACTGCAGGTCCTTGTTTATTAAACTAGCCCGTTGTGTAATCTGCAAGGTTTTAGTGCCTCTATTTTGGCTGGGTTTTTTGTTTATTTTGTATCAAATAATTTAATTTAAATTGTGTGTTTATATTAGTTATAAAACTTATGGTATTTTGAAATAAAATAAATTGATTTATTTCGTAAATTCTATTTAACGTGACCTTTCCGTAGTCAAGAACGTCGCCATTTTGGCTTTTAAGATTTGGAAAATTATTTAATTCGATTCTGATTATTGTTCTACTACTAGTAACAGAAGAAATGTAACGTGAATAATAGGATACGTTCATTCAAAATATAAACAAAGTAGTTCCTCAGAAAGAGTATGCCTATAGTACTTTGTGGTACTAAGGCTTCGAACTTCGGTACCAAGAATATGTCAAATATTTTAATTGTGATTTTATACGCAATACATTGGTCACTTATTGCCGAAACTACACACGCCTGCTCTCTGATGGTAACCTAGTGAACTATGTGTACGGAGCCTGCTTAAGTTTGTGAAGTCCGTAGAATAGCTCATCCCGATATTAAGATAGCCTATATCAAAAATTTATGGTCGGTTTACCCTATTGCCAGAAAAAGTATGCAATATCAAAACAATACTTACTTGTTAGAAGACCTTACCTTGCTTGGTTCTGTAAGCTTTGTGTAACTGACGATATAATTAGTTTAGCCCTTTTAAGGCTGAATAAGCGAACGAACAATCTAAAGCATTCATTTTAATAAATTTTAATTAGTATGTTTCAGGACTGTATTCTAAATAAAATGTTATAATTCCGGAAACAGTGGCCCAAAGAACGTGTAGAAAATTTGCGTAAGTAAAGCCAGAGTGACAGAAAGCAATGTAAAATATTAATACACAAACTGTGTACACAAAATGTAAAAAATCACATTCTCTACATTCTTAAATACATGTTATGTAGTGCAGCATGCATTAACTGCTCAAAACGGTTAGAAATAATAAAACAATTCTTGTCTTAGTATAAATCAAATCCGGGGACATTTGGAACGTTTAAAAGCCATCATAGCTGATTATACTATTTGGAGATCACTTAAACTCGTATAACTGTAGTAATAAATGTAAATACTAATCACTGTGTGATTTAGTAGCGTCATTTACCAGTACCTGCAAAAAACGTTTTAATTTTAACTGAAATTGTCCGTAAATGTCTTTGAATCCTGTTACTCTATTGGAAAAGAGGTTTTCCTTCATAACAGCATTTATTTTCATTAAATTTAACAAATAGTACTGGAGAGTTTTATTTCGCTTGTGCGGTGACCGACACATTAAAAAACCAATTATTTCCTAAATAAAATTCTTTCACCAAATTGTTAACTGAAATAAGAAAATTATGGCATACACTTTAGTTTATACTTATTAATATTAGATAGCTAATAACATGTACTTTATCTTAGAGACAATCTTAATTTTATACATTTCCTTTGTAATAAAACTCAGCTACGCTCGCGTTTAAAATAAAATTACTATTACTAGACGCCGAAACAGTTTCAGGAATTCTGTTACTTAAAAACTATTTATTTATGTATAAACTTAAATATTAATAATTACGTTAAAATTTTATTTGGGCTACGCATGTATTTTAACATGACTAAGTGTTAAGATAACAAAAATGTACATGAATTAATTTACTAAACTATATTTTCAATTCATAACACGTGTAATGCTGTTTGAAAAAAATATTATTTAACATTTATATTTTTAAAAGTTACCGCAAAATGATTTGAATTTCAAACACTATTATATGCTGTTCACTATACACTGAGCACTCACCAGAACTTGTAATTAATTAAAATATATTTTATTGGCCCTATATATGTTAACTTTTGAGACTGTTTAAATGTTTTCAATGGTTTTCAGTTACATGGATGTTTTCATATTAAAAATATTAAAGATGGTTGCAAAACAGCTGAAAGAAAACTTTTCGCAGTGCTCACTTTATCGCGAATGGCCTATAACAGACATGACCACTGTTAGTATTCACTCATTAACATAAAGTTTAAACCGACATAAACGTATTTCAGCAATTAAGGCCTACCATGATTTACTAAAAATATTAAATTCTGCAATTCATAACCTGTCTTGTGACATTGTAAGAAAACCATAAAAAGTGGTTATCTTACATGTGCGTCGAAGTTTAAGATGTAGGAATAAAATTTTCAACAACTTACAAAATTCCATTAGAAAAAGGATTAAAATAAGAAATTAAATTATTTTACGTATTTTTAGAAGAAAGTAACTATTTTATGATAAAATTCTATTTGCTGTATAGTTAATTCGCAATTATAATCAAACTAAGAAATTTGTGTACGTCATTATCACAATCGTAGTATGTTTGTAAATTGCACTAAGATACATTGTAGCAATAAAATACCATGCACATTTTGGTACGTTCTCGGTTCGATTATAAATTCCATGCTAAAACATTCTAGATTTTTCGTTGTTGTACTTCCCATATTCAATTTTAAACAATTAAACTTTGTAACATTTTTCGATTTTCATAACGTTTGAGTAGATACACATACTGTAGTGGTTTTCGAAATCATATACAAAATATATTACATGTCTGATTAAATATTCCGTAACTAAGTGGTGCATGTAGCAATCGTAGGTTATAAATTAATATACGCCATTGAGCCATACATTGTTTTTATTGTTTTTATTTTGCTATCGTTGTGTGCATAAAATAAATAAAAAAAACTTGCGTTGTTTTTGCGTCAGCTTGCGTAGGAAAACATTCTTTCTTCAATTCAGGTTAGGAATATCACAAACAGTTTGTGTAGTAATTACTGAGTATTTATTTGATCATTACTGAATATATATATTTTTACATTAAAATCAGCCAAAAATAAGGTTGCAACTGTGAAACGTAAAATCTTCTCCACGCTAATTTTAGGGCCCTTGCTCATGCCAGTATATTTTAACAAAGTTAAATTACAATAAATTTGCCCAATAATTTGAAGGCATGTGTCAGATGAATGCTAATATTGCGTAACTAGTAAATGCAAATAACCATAGTACGCATATAATAAAACGTACAATGCATAGTTTATGTTATATAATTCAAATGATGTTTGCAGTATTTTTACAAGATACTGTTGAGTATTATCAAGCATAGTTTGATAAAGAGTTCCACCAATACACGGGATGCTTGCAGGAACCGTCACTTTAAAATGGTTCTCGGTAATAATGGTACAAAATATATGTATAATGATATCTAAACTGCAGTTGTCTGAAAACGTTTGAGTAGTTCCGGATAAATAAAAGTGCAATAGGAATTGGTCAGATCTTCATGAAAGAATGGCATGAAGTTGTGAACAAATCCATTTAGTTACTTAAAGGAAACATTAAATATTACCTAATTTTTGAAATACCGTAAATGTAATAAATTTAACATGATTGTCATGAGCTGCAGCTCATTTTTCGTGTATTAATTTTACACTATTACAGATACACATACCTGTTACTTTTTCAAAATGTACTCGTTTGTAATAACATGTAGGACTTTATTCTATTGTGGTCACAGTTTTATAACTGTATTCGTCGTATGGACAAAAAAGAGGAATTAAATTAAATATGATGTTCAGCCTTACATCGTCGCACGAAGAATTTCGGTCGCAAACAGACGCAATGTTCTTGATCATTACGTCTCAGTTTAAAAAAGACAAAATAAAAGAAACAGACGCTAGACAGAACTGTCCTAGACTAAATAAAAGCTAAAACGGAACACTTATACTTAAACTCATGAGTGTAAGACATACCGTAAAATGTTAGTTAAATATTTGTCATAGTTTTAGAAGGTTTGCGTATGGAACGTGAACTCATACAAATTAAGTAACTGTAAGTGCAGTTACGTAACGATAGAATTAATTGAAAACTAATAAATATATGCATGACATAATTCACAATACTTTCACAAGTTAGAATTAATTTCCTTACGATGTTACACTTTTCATTTAACGTCAAATGTAATGCTGATATCAGGATTATGAGTAACTTGACGAGTAATCACTGCAAAACTTATGTAAATTTTTAAATATTTGTTGTTGTTTTTACCTAACAAGGGTGTTTATGTTCACAATAACGTATTATTCTTAAGAATATTAAGTTACTGCAGTTTTTATTATCAATGCCATACATAAAACAAATCTGTGAAATTATTTTAAAAAATTGTATTACAGTTCATATATGTGACCCATTTGTAACGACGTTTTGTAAGTGAGATACAGTGCTGCCAACGTAGTGAATAATAAGAAGGTTAACACACAGTATATCTTAAACTTTTGTTCATGAAACTTTGATGGTATTTCGCCCCTTATTATTTTGCATGGATAAGATCAAATGGCTAAAACTATATATGTACCATCATTAATGAACCAAAGTACTGAAATATTTTCTTATGGTACTGGGTAACTACTTCCGGTCGCGTTTATTTATTTTTTAACAAATTAGCGTACCGATTCGATCGTCACTAATAAAAAACACATTGATGCGACACCTTGTGCTAATTGACGTTGTTTTCAATAAAAGTTGGATGCATGCGAACTAAAAGTTCTTTACCACGTAATGTCGGGTGAAAGTATTTCACAATAGCCAATACAGACGCCGGGAGTTCGGTCTGCCATGTTTACGTGTGTCACATAGTTGTGCTGTTTACTGATCAGCTGCGGCAATGTGGTGGAGTTCGCTCCATACAAAACTTGTAGGCTAGGGAATCGTGTACATTGCAGACATGACAACGCTAATTCGGCTGACAAAACTTATGTTGCGATACTTTGTTCGTCCTTAATTTAAAGACATTACTTCTGAAGATAATTTAACCGAGTGAAAATATTATGTTTCCACTATATTTGTATAGTAACAATTCTAAATCTTAATTTACTTCCTTTGTATTCCACTTATAATAAACACTCACCCACCTACAAAAATGAGGTAGTTCGCAGAGAAAGAAAATAATGATAAATTCAGGTAGCCTACGAAATGACAACAGTAGTATCACACTTTGAAACATGTTTGGAAACACAAGAATTGTAAAAATTAGAATTATTTTAGTTTTTTGGTAAAATGTTTAACACAAAACCTTCCTACAATAGAAGTTAGCAGTTTCGTTAAGTACCTACCGGTAGCTATATTCACAATTTACTGTTTATTGGTTGGGGGGTTGGGGTGAGGTGGTTACGAGAGGTAATTTACACAACAGTACAATTTATGCTGAGTGGTCGTTGTGCAAAGAAATATATGTCAATTTAGTTGCGTTAAAATTTTGTTAATAGTGATGTCTTTGTGTTTTGACAAGGGTTCGGTACAAATACGAAACATTCCGTTTTTGTTGGCCATCAATATTTGATATGTATTTGCGACGTCTTTTCACGTGAAGCGTCTGAAATGTACATCTCAGTGAGACATTAGTTATATTATGGGCACACTATCGTGAAATTATGAAATTCTTAACCGGCTTAGCAAATTTATTCAGAGCACAACTTAGCGAGGTAACATATATTTTGTTACAGATAGGTTTTGAAAATCATGCCATTTTTAGTGAGTAATCGTTTCCTTTGTAACAAAGTATGCAGTTAAGTCAAGTATATTTGGATTTTTTGGTAAAATATCTGAAAATACAGTTAAGCTAAGCGTTGCGCAGATTCTGATACAAAACATAATTGTGTTCCTTTCGCTAGATATCGAAACCCCTCACAGTGCGACAACCGGGTTACTTCGTCTACCGTAAGTTTTGCCTATCCATCAGGTACTTTATGATTTTTTTTTCTTAGTTTGATACAAAAAACATACATAAAGTAAGTTTTGCTATTAAATCAATGAAAGTGCACAGTATTTAACTTGGAGTCAAATAATGTTTCTGAATTAAGTAATTTAATTGGAAAATTGCGAAAAGTTTAGTAATTTAATGAAATTTCCTAATATGAAATTAGAGTTTTGATTCTATTTACTAAATTTTTCATTTAAATTTCATACTATATCGATTGCAGGGTTTAACTGTGCATACTTTCTCTAACTTTCACAAACGAACAAGTGTGTCTTCGTTACATATTCGGACGGAATATGTAACACTGAATGACTGCTTGTCGTTAGTGTATTTTCTCATTTTTCTTCGTAATAATGCTGCAGAGATTCCTGATTAACCTGTATAATTCAAATTATACAGTAATATAATACGGCTTAACTGACTGACTCAATTACAAAATTTTGTTTAGCTATACAAGTTGAAATAAAAGGTAATATTTTCAGTATTTGGGTACCTGAATCACCAATCATGCTAACTCCAAAATTTAAGAGTTAGGAAAATAGTATTTGTATTGTGTGTATTTATTTCTGCCTGAAATTTGTTACCAACTACAGTAAAATTATTATATTTTGGTGAATAACACATTTAAGATAGATATAAATGCACATGGAAAATATATTATTTTATTGTTATTTCTTACATTTTGGAGTTAGTGTGGTTTGGAACTCGGGTCCTGATTTATTGGTTTTAAGTTCCACAGGAACTCATCCCTCATCGCTTATAAATTCAGTTCACTTAAAAATATTGACGACCTGTTTTGTCGTTCGAGATGGCAGGCGACCAATACCGTTTTCAACGCGCAGTGTTGGTAACCGAATCCACGCGCATTTGGATATATTTTTTCCGTTACGGAAATATTTACGTGAAACGCAAAACCAAGTCGTCGGTAAATATAATTTTGTACAAAAAATAATTTTGTAGTAATGTCTCCTTCGGCGTGTATCGTATTACTGACTTGAGACTTGTTGTGTAGAAACGTCAAAATATTTTTAAAGATATGTTTAAGTTTAAAATCTAATTACTGTTCGGTCTTAAAGTTGTGATGATTAGTTTGATCATGTAAATATATAGTAAATTCGAGTAAGAGTTTTCAGTCTGTAAACAGTAGTTTATTTGTATAATGTTTGTCTCTATATTCGTAAGGGAAATTCCTATATTTAGAAGGCAGGAATTTCTTGCGATACACATTGAGGTACATAGACGTGTATCACGTATGATAGGGCATGCACGAGGGCAGCATGGAGGCCGCACTCACCTCGCCTCGGCTGGGGTCAGCAACAGGTTGGTGACGCGTCCTTCCTCTAGCGTCGAGACGCGGGGGGGTTGGGCGTCCTTCTCTGCGTTCTCTGCTACACAGAACCGGTGCTGCGTCCGTGCGGCACTGGCGCGTCGAGTGGCGTCCCCCGGCACCGCGCACCCCTTTATATACATCCTCTTCCCCTCCAGCACTTCCCCTCCAGCCAACCCTTCCTGATAGGGGTGGCGCGCGTGTTCATTCAGTAGTAGGTGGGCGCGCGCACGTAGGCGAGTGCCAGCCTGCAATTATCGGCCGGGTCACCCCCGTGGCCTGCATGACACACTTGATTTTAACCAACATATTCGCTGACAAGCTGCGCCTTGACGCGTTGATTAACTGTCACGAACGGGCCATCAGCTTTTGACGCAGGGTGCAAAAAGTATTAGCACGGTTCAAGAAAATTATCGACACAAAAAAAAAAAAATAGAACTGTGTAGAAGGTGACAGCAACGTATCTCAGAAATAATGTTTGGTCACATTGTCATCCAACAATTATGAACACAACATTTATAAAACCAAGAACATTCGCAAAGTATTCTACGAACCGTTTTGATATCACTTTCCTTCATTTACATAATAATAAGCCAGTACTCAAGTCAGCTCTTAGGAAAATTGAAAATAAAATTACGATAATTGTAATAAAGTGTCTGAATATATATAGTTATCTAGGTGATTACCTACAGCATATATTATCGCTTTTCTATTGTTTGAACATCCTTGTCAACGTAAGGATGTTATAAGTTGTCACTCAACTGGTGCTGTAGGTGAAATGTACCAACAATAAAAATCGTTGCTTGACCCGTAATCGCCGGATGTTCTCATTCATGTAATGAGAAGAAATTTTATTGCCATATTTAAAGTAGGTCATCATCGCATTGTTTACAAATTCTACACACATTGAAATTTTTCTATTCATTTACAGTAGATTTATGTTGAGCTCAAGTAACGTTTTTATATAATTGAGAACTTGGTTTTGACATGTGTTTTGTTAGGTCTGTAATTGAATAAACCAGTGTTCCAAATTAGGTATGTATGCATTTGAGTCTACATACACATATATACATATATCTTAAATATATACAGGATGAGTCTTAATTAGACCGAAACCTTTTGGAGGTGATTTCTGACGACATATTAAGACAGAACATATTGTTAACATATGAACTAAAGTTACTATTCAGGAGGTACACACTCTTCAAGTAAGAGGTTTGGGGATACTTTTGTGTACGTAAATAAGAAATTGCATGATATTGAGGACCAATTTTTCGTATAAAGTTTACGTGAACGAAACTGTGAAAAATTTTGCATTTTGTAAATTCATCCATTTAAACTATAATAAAATCGATACAGGTGTCATTGTAATTGATCGAATAATGGTAACGGTGCATTTTAATAAAAATTTTAGATTGGTTAACACAGAGAAGGATGACCAAAACATAGGTAAGTGGCCTTTGTATAGCACCCTTATGGCATTGTTTTTTGTTTAAATATATTTTTGTAGTCTTTTTAAACGTTCATTAATAAACCCTATCGCTATGCAACCTGTATAACGTGGGCTAGGTGGTTTATCTACTACACTGGCGCAGTGCTCGGCACATTCGTTCAGTTGGCATTTAGGCCGTGTAAGTTGTGTCCGTTATCACATATTCACCCTGTAACAACTGGAATATAATATAGATAATAATAATAATAATAATGACATAACATTACCAAAAATAAGACAACGACATTGTAAACTAGAGAAGTTAATTAGAATCACTTGTCATAAAACAGCCATTGGCAGGGTATTAATGTTCACACGTCGTGTTACACAGATGCTTGATGTCGGCGCACAACTGACAGTGTCGTAGAAAGGACTGTCAGGTTCTATCCAACATGTTTATGGTGTTCCAAAATAAGTTAATTTAATAAATTATCTTAAATAGCAAAATGTAACTCGTGAACGAAACCCTTGAAGAAAGATTATAGGAACTTTCGGAACAATCGATAGATGCCTGCAGCTTAATTCAAGAGTTCTCTGTGGCCATGACTGTTGCATCTCACTCATGCAGCGAAACAGTGGTCATCAGTTCGATCCCAGTGCCTAGTAGATACTAAAATACACCGATTCACGTCACAGATATGTTCGGAGCCTACGTTTACTACAGTAGGTTATCTAACGACGTTCTGAGCGTAAATGTGCTACATAAAACCATATATAATAAGTACACTTAATCGATGCCACTCTTAACATGCTGGGTAGAACCTGACAATCCTTCATAACGACACTTCCAGTTACGCACCGACAGCCCAGGTATTCTCTTCAAGCATCTGTGTAAAATGTTGAAACAATTAAATTTCTAATAAAATGTTTTTGAACATAATTTTAAAGTAATCGTACTCTACGTAAAGTTTCTTTAAAAACGTCGCGATAGAAAGGATATTTTAATGTGCACAAAATTTTGTGTAGGAAACTATTTTCAAATCATGTTTTAGTATTTAAGTTTTAATAACACGTAATAGGTAGATTTACTAATGCGGTACTTTTTTTTTTCATAAACTTCACTTCAATTATTGATTGTTATTTTAAAAATGTAATTCGTAGTTAAAACTTTGAAGATGTTAGCGTGGAAGGCAAAGTGCTTGAGGGTTGCCGGTTATCTAAATAGCTCAAATAGTTACAGAGTGCCTGTCAAAAAAAAGTGAACTAATATATACATGATCTTGGGCTTAGAAATAATTTTTAAGAATTCTTCAACGCCTGATTACTAGGTTTCATTTCTATTTCCTTTAAACGAGTATTCAAGGGGAACGAAAGACGTGGCTCAAACAGGTGTTCTGGGAGTACGGCGGATGTGTAAAGTTTGTAATACCATTTTTTGTGTTCTCTTGACACTCGTTACATTATATATTAAATCTCGCGTGTTTTATAATATTACAGAATCTGTCAAAACTGTTCAATCCATTTGCAATTTCACACATAATTCAAAAAGTAATGGAGATTTTCGCAAAAAATTACATATTACGATTTTGCGCGTTTCGAAAAACAAATATCTGTACATATATGTGGAAATCAGAAATATTCGCGCGTACGTTGACCTGCAGACTATGCTTCAAGAATATCTGTACTCTGAAGTTGACGACAACTGTTCATTCTAATTTCCCCCGAGCACAACCAATTGTGATGGCGCTCTCAATGACATGTTTGTTTTTAAAGTTGAAGTTAAGTGTCATTAGGGAGTTTAAGCGCGATAAAGTTTCCCATAAATATATGTCCTAAACGTATTAGGTAGTTGAAGGAAAAATCACGATGATAGCCAATTGTAGATGATTCATAAAAACACATTTTCGTAATTTTTACTGCTAGGGGGACTAATTTCCAAAAAAGATTTAAACTGCTTCTTGGGTATTTACGTAAGCATTAGTTTTAAGTGAAATCCACCTTTTTATCCAGAAGTATTCGATAGATATCGATAATTATTTGCTAAGAAATTTAAGGTCTATTTATCACCTTAAATTTTGAATTTCGAATAAACCTAAAATTTGCAAATAAACAATTATTCTGTGTCCCAT
Organism: Medauroidea extradentata; assembly: GCA_003012365.1. Lineage (NCBI taxonomy): Eukaryota > Metazoa > Arthropoda > Insecta > Phasmatodea > Phasmatidae > Medauroidea > Medauroidea extradentata. The sequence goes on along the minus strand of PNEQ01029109.1, from coordinate 23,806 downwards.
TGAAGTAAAAATCACAATAATAGGCCGTCAGGTTCGAGCTCTATCGATGTTTCATCGAAAATATATTTCAACTTGCCCCCTCTTAGAGGTGAATTTCGAAAAATCTCTTCTTTGTGCTCGCCTACGACTCGATGGGAAACCACACAAAAATTTCACGATTCTAGGTCGAGTGGTTTGGGCTGCAGTTTGATATGTCAGTCAGTCTGTGTTCTATTATATATATATATATACACACACACACACAGATATTATTGAATTATTTAATTTGTGATGAGCTGTATTATTCTAACTCGACCAGTTGAAGAGAAAAACAGTACTTCAAATAAACTATAAACAAAACCTTCAGTGTTACACACGGTGCGTGTGTGTGTATAACTAACATTCAACTTTTCCCGCGATTTTCCAGTATCTTTAATTATTGGTTTAGAGTCCTCCAGAAGATGTCAAATACGTCAAGAAGCAACCACGCATGTGACACAAACGTTCATTTGTTTGAGTTATATCTTGTATTCATGAGGAAACACGAATTTTTCACGTTCATACATATAGAATGGCTGCTCCTTCTTGTGCAAATTATTGGACAGTGAGTGTCAAGTGAATTATCTATACGTCACCCTACTCGGTATGTTTATTTTAGTATTGTATAAATTATGGCAATAAAATTTTTCTTAGGAAATAACGCATTTAAATTCAAATGCGTATATAAAGTAAGGTTTAACTTTAAATACATTATGTTTTCGGTATTTGTAAGTATTAAGATATTGTTCTGCTGCAAGTAACATTATTTTATGATTAATAGTAATGTAATTTGCAATAATATTTTAGGGACTCGTGCCACGGAAAAAAACTTACAAAATGCACAATACATTGTTCTTTTATCACACGACGGAAAATAGTCCCGGATTACAGTTATAAGTCATGACTGAGCTAGTCAAAAACGAGAACAATGATACTAGTTGACTCTATGGTCTTAGAGGCGATGAGCCGAGTGTTGTGTGAGCGAGAGTAGGTCTTATTGCCCACTTGTTTCCAGTCCCGATTACTCTCTTTGTGCTAATATTAAACATCATAAACCAAAACTAAGTCACTATTACAGAAAAATGTAGTCAATGTGCCAATGAGTCTATCTTTATATGTTCCCGATTATGTCTTAAAAGTAATGTACACAAAATTTATTAAAAATTAATAAATTTTATCTTATCCGTTAAGTTTTTATGTAATCAACATTTGGCTCGTAACAGAAAAGATAAAAATTACAAGGATATAATTTTTATACTCTCTTTATAAATATTCAAGTTCATTGATTAACTTCAAAAAATTTAAATACCCTCAGATTTATATTTGAGGGTTTCCTCTGAGTTAACGGACGTCTCGTATGGGTAATGTATCCAAATTTTTGGCCTTACGAACGCATTATTGTTTTATCCCAGACGATAGCCGATAACGTAAAATTGTTGTTAAGTTTTGTTGCGTATCGGTTTTTCTGAATAAGGTAATTTTTTCGAGACAAACGGTACAAAGAGTTCAACTAATTTATTAATTAAATTGAAAGTTCCATAATTAACTAATTAGCTACCATCATGTAGTATATGGTATCGACAAAATCAGAGTACTCACTTTAAGCCAAAAATAATATAGTGTCAGGTATTTTAAGAAATCGTAAAAATTATCGTCAGAATGTAGAAACTCGAGGTCCAAACACTTTAAGAACTCATAGCGACTCGCGGAGCAGCGTCTAAACACCCACACGACGTTATGACGTTCTCATTTGCAGTTTTTCAGCCCAGGTGGCCGGAGAAAATTAAAGTTTTAACTGGCTGGTCGAGGCGGCAGACACTTCCTCTGTGTGTGTGTGTGTGTGTGTGTGTGTGGGTGGGTGGGTGGTTGGTTGTGGGTGCGGGAAATCTGCGGTAAGTACCTTGGAATTGTCGCCACTGCGCCAGGTCGTTTGTCGTGACCGTAATTACTGATTAGTTTCAGGCAACTACTCGTGGCCAACTTACTTCTAGTGTTAGAGAGATCACAGACATAACGTTTGTCTATAGTCCTTCCAGATATATTCTCCTTAATTACTTTATAGTCAGACCTACTCAGTTTTTAAAGACTTCCAGCGTCCACATAGTAGACAAACTTGTGATCTGAACAAGCAAAATTATTTAAATTATAGCAATAAACTGTATATATAATGATAGAGAGAGAAAGAGAGTTGGTGTTTCTTATCATATTACAACTGTTGGGCTTTCGCGGCTTAAATGGACGATGTACACATATTGTAGAAATTTAAAAGAAACTTGAGTCTTGGACATCATTATATGGTGAATAAAGTACAGTGGTTTAAAAGTATTTGACTGTATTTTCAAATATTTAAAACTATCAATGTTATTTGTGTGAAACGTAACATTGAGAACGACATAGCTTGGAAGATGGTGTGTTGAGTTTTTATTTTTGGACAGCATTATGATGCATTTGCAAGAACGAACAGAAACTTTCGAATTTATAAAAAAAAAAAAAAACTGTGTAACTTGAGTGATGCTTGTGTGCTTGTCTTAAGATTCGGGGAATGTTACTTTTAACCCTTATGATTGGGTACCAACCCCGAATAGGAAAACAAATGATGAAGCATGTCAATTATGCTCATATAACCGTGTACCGACGATAAACTCATAGTAAGTTACCAATTATTATCTCGTGAAAGGACGTACAAACTTCTTATCAGTGAAAGTTTGTGAACTTGTGTATTAAGGCCTTGTTACGGAGTTTTGCAGTGATTTCGAAAATATTTTTTATTGCTACCTAATACTCATATCAAAATTTCGCTGCACAGCTTTGACACTTATATGTTATAATTTGTAGCTGAATATTTTGTAGAATTATACTGAACGGTTTTTTAGATTTCATTACCCAAAGTACCACGTTTTTCGTCGTGAAAATAAGCAAAAATGAAGGAAATTATTTTTTTGCTGGCGAATAGTACATTATTTAAAAAAAACGCGTCCACAGTATTGTGCATCGTGTGATTATACATTGACTAAAATGTTTTCAAAACTTTTATTTAAAAAGTATTTGAGTTATTGGCACCAGTCTGAAAAAACTCGGGAACAAGCCCTTAATAATGACATGAAAATTTGACTAAAGCCGAAATATGTAAAATTAGTTTAGAGAATAAAATAGTCAATTTTTTTAACATATTTACATAAATAATATATAATTGAATATAGTTTTGTCAATTATGGTGGCAAAATAACAGTTGAATTATCAATTCAGAAGCTGCATACCAAAAATGAGACATTATCAGTCATATCGCATGCCCCACTTGTACAAATTTAAAACTTTCACTGGACATCTGGTTTCAGTGACTGTTACTGTAAACTATTTTTCTTGTGGCTAATTAGTTCGGGAGCCTCGCTACTGCTGTTCTTTAAGAGTTGTTCGCAGTATCTTACACCACGTTTTAAACCCGTGCTAGAGTTATTTTGGTAACGGAACCTCTTGGTTTAGCTTACGCACAGCACTTGTCAAATATGTATTTAAGCACGTGAACGTCTTAATAAGCGTCATACAAAATAGGTTCTGTTATTATAGCTAGGGACCTGTGAAGTTCACGTTACCTAACAACAGACTGGACTCGAAGTTACTGTATGCTCATCTGACTTCTATCATTTGCTGATAATTTATGTGGAGATCATGAAAGACTTTATTAACCCCTGATATAAGGTCAACTGCAAAATGTTCATTATTCTCTGATGCTGTCACGTACATGTACGAAAGCCTGGAATTAACGTCAAAGATTGTGTTCGGATGACTATAAGCCAGCGAGATGTGGCCAGTCGCCGAATAGTGAAGCGAAATTTACGTATATATAATTTTAGCAGTCAAACACGTGTTCGCAAACGATTCAAGTTTAAATGTCTGTGCCACCGTGGAACCTATAAATTCTTATTCCAGCGTTTCTACGTTTTTGACGATAGTAATTTTTTAAAAATATGAACTGTAGCGATGTCTTAAAATCACTATATAACATTATTTTAACTGGTTTCAAGAACGTACACTGATTTTGTCGAGACAATAGACCGATTGACGTTAGCCAATTAGTTAACTAATGAAATTACTTTTTAATTGGTGAAAAAGCTAAAATATGAACGCATTTGTCTCACTATTTTTCAACGAGGTTACAGAACAATTTTACGATATCAGCTCTTGATCGGTTTTGGATTGGGGTAGGGGGGGATCCCTTGAAAGCCGAGAAACTAGGGCCAATTACCTTAAATGTTACCTGTTGTTTGCACTGTATCGGCCCAGCTACGGTGTAGAGCAGGCAGAACCTGGGATTTGCATACACTTCTAGTAGCAGGGAGATGGGGTTAATTCACCTATGGCAAGGTGCGTGGCCTATAACTAGGGACCCTTGTTTTTCGTGAAAAGAATTTTGCCTCACTTTGTTCCCGTGCCTTACGTGCACATCTGCAGTTCTGCTTCGTGGTCAGCGATTGGATATTTAACTGTCACGAGCCTTGAGATTCTACCGGAAAATCACAGACGTGTGGTGTTGCAGGAAAGTTTTTGTAATTGGCTCAGTCAAATGAGATACGGCTCTTCACACATACACGCTGCCAATAACCATGAAGCAGAATTGCAGATGTGCACGTAAGGCACTGAAACAAAGTGGGGCAAAATTCTTTTCGCGAAAAAACAGGGTCCCTACCTATTACGAAGTGGGAGGACATACCAGTCCAACCAACATGAGTCAGTGAGCGTGTGCGTATTTTCGTTGCAACTAGACGCAATGCAGTTACCAGTTATACTGTAAAAAATTTCCTCCGTCGATTTACGGAATTTCCGGTAATTTTTTTTCCGGATACTTCCGTGAGATCACGGAAACTTATTTCCTAATCCATCAGAAGTTTCTGTAGAACAGATTCATCACACGGAACTGAGCCATACTTACATGTATATAAAGCTACAATGTTCTACAGATCTGCAGATTTACCAGCGATGTTATTAAAATATATCCGTAATATTTTCAGCTCTGTAAACCGTAAGTTTACGATTTCTTCCATGCAAGTGTCCGTAGCCTTATAGACATATTACGTGTGATTCCGTAGTGTATACCGTATACGTTTCCGTATTTAATTTTTACGGTCACTGTATCCGTTTATTAACGGTACATTCCCGTTAAAATTTATAACGGTGCGTACATGAAAGTATTTCAAGTGGAGCGAATGCCAGCGGTAATTTTTAATATACTAAGGAGTACTAAACAACAGTTTCTAAAAACTCTTACAAACGTTAGGTGGCGCTGTTAAAAATAATTTTCGTTGTTTAACAGAGAAGTGCTGGTAAAAAATTCCCCAGAAGTGTCCGTTAATTTACGGAAGGCAACTAACTCCACTTATAGAAACTCGCATATTTATGAGACTTCTGTAGGGTTCAGGCATAATAAGGCGTACGGTTAATTTTAGTTTCTTCTCGCAGTTTTACATATGTTTAATTTATTGAACTAAATTGTGTATGGCTGTGTTTTAAAATAATGTTTACGTTAGTAAACAGACATTTCCGTAAAATTGTCCGCTAATTCACGGAAATTTTTAATACTGTATGCGCTGCACCCATAAGACAGACAGCAGTATCATATCATGCCCCTGAGCTGCTAAAATTGTGATTAGAAAGGGATCTACAATTAAGGTTCAGTAACACCTGGAATAAAAGCTAATGGTTCTTCAGGAGACTTTCTTGTGATCTATGTAACTGGCATAATTACATATTTAGTGTTTGCTTCTCTGCCGTGTTGTCAAATTGCCCCATAACTAGAGGTACGTAAATTTCGCAGATACATTCCAGGTCAGGTTGAACGCCAATTATGTATACTTCATTGGCATGTCTGTGACTTGCTGGCGGCTGTTACGAAACGCGTTTGACTACTGCAAGCCAGTAGTAAATAAGGAAATACTGCGAAGTGCTATCGCTTGCTACCTGCTTGTACGGTTATAAGCCAATAGATAATCGATTGTGGCCAGTGGGTGTATAGGACTGACAAGTCTAGGCTGCTGCCAGATGAATCCGCGAAATTGACGTACCTCTACCCATAACTTGATGGAATAGGTAAGGTTAGGTTATTGAAGGCGCCCCTGAACACGAGCTTCAAAAGCGTTTTAATGTGCTGGGAAATACGTCTTTATTAAACAGTTTCACATACGCACATAGTGCCAACGCACGAACATAAAACACACTTAGGACAAGTGCGAAAAGTCATTGTTAAGACACTATTCTCATTAAGAATTTTGTTTCCTAACCGTCCAACATAGCTATAAACAGGCTTTTCAGACTGCTATAATTCAAAATATTCTAGCCGGACGTATGTGACATTCAGATTGAAACGTGCACTAAACTGTGCTATACGCGTTCCTCAGCTAAAATTATGTTTCCTGCTTAGAGTTCAATAATAAAACCGGTTCGGCGGGAATCTTGGACGCTAGTTCGGCGCTTGTCAGATAGTGTCGATGTGGTATTTGATGCACGCTTCATGTCCGCCCTTATAGCTCCGTCGCTTCTGAGCGTCTAACACGCAGGTAGACTGAGCTCTTAAGCTGTACACTTAGTCAACGCTAGGTTATTATAGACAGGTGCGTACAACTTTACACAATGAAAGCAATTGGGGTAAAACATGGTATAGGGCGTTTACAATAAAGTGAGCACAACATAAAGTTTTCTTTCGGCTGTTTCGAAGTTATCTTAACTACTTTAAATATGAAAACTTACATGCAACTAAACACCAGTGTAAACTTTTCAAAACTCTCAAACGTTAACATCTACTTGTCCAATTAAACATATTTTTATTTAATTGCAAGTTCTTCTGAGTGCTCACTTTATAGTGAACATCCTATAGTAACATTCGTTAAAGAAACAAACTAGCAGTCTCCTGAGCCTTTTCAGGGAGCAATAAACATCGGAATAAGAATAACTAAAGCCGGTAATCAAATTCGGATTCTGAATGAGACTCTGACGTGTTACAGTTGTGCAACATCGGACGGTTTGCTGGAATAGAACTCATTCCCTAAATTTTCCCCGTGCAGTTTTTTAATGGTACAGAGTTCTCTAGATCATGCCTAAGATTCGGTGTTGCAAGCAGCTCAATGTATGTAAAGCACAACATTACCTTTGATGATTCACGAAATTCCTCCGTCATTAGTGATGGATGGGGATAGTGACGAGAAAAATATTTTACTTGCCGCTTTTATTAAATTCAGTCCGTGCCATATTACAGGCAGCAGTTTAAGTTAACATGGTAGTCAGGCGATCTGGTTTGATTCTGTTCTTGCCTGAACAACTACTGTGTTGTGTTTCTTCTCAACGCTGTGTCGTCTTTTTGTATTTATAAATTTTATCTGCTTGTCATTTTGCCATAGTAGGCTTCAATACGGTGATATCTGCTTTGGGGTGGTGTCTGTGTTTTTTTTCTTTCCTCATTCTGATTTATTTAATATGACCTACCCCTTTTGTATTTGACTCGGTTCCATTTACGAAATTTCCGGTTGTATATGTATCCTTTTGACATAAGCATACTCTCCTTATAAATGTTTTCCTATTCTCTGAAGTTTTCTTTGACGACTTCTGCATGGTAAAGGAATTTGTACAAAAAACTACAAACAGTCAGGATTGTCACTTGACTCGATTTAGCACGTCATGAAACAACATAATTTTATCGTTTAGTATTAAGGTTTTGTATGAGTATAGTCTAGAGAACTTTGCTATTTACAAAAAAAATACTTTCTTATTTCATTGGAATGTAGTACTATACGGAACACGACATTATTCTGACAAAGGTGGCTGTGTCATATTTGGAACAAACTATCTTCTCACTAGAACGTTTCTGCGTTTATAACTCATCGTTGTACTTTTAAATGTGCGATGACGTATAAAGGTAACAGATGTTGAACAAGAAGTGTTAGTAGTTTGAACTGTACTTTACGGAAAACCAATTCCCGTTACAAATAATTTGATTATTTTTTAAAAATAATTTGTCGCAATAACTCTGTGTAATTTCGAGGATAGCAAGGCTAATAATATCATGCAAACGAGCACCGGTTATTTGTTTTGAGTTATAAGTGGACGTTATCGCGAAACACGACATTTTTCAGAAGTAAATTTTGTTCTATGCAGCGTTTAAAAATTACAACTTACTTGTGTCTGATGTGAAGCGTGAAGGTCTTAAGAGCCGATGAGGGTAAAGCGAGGCGAAAGGACAACACAACCTTCATGAGCGAGTAGGTATTTGAGCTGGCTACATGTGTTTTATATCACATTATTTACACCGACTAAAGTTAAGTACATTCTAAATACAATTATATATGTAATTGCCGGATTTTAGAGTTTGATATATATCATAGGATTGAGTGTGTGGGTTCGTTTACGTACGCACTTCACCTTTCTGAGAACATTTTTCTGCGCGTCTCGTTCGTAATTGCCTACGCGTCATTTCCCCTATACGAAGCTGGTTTGTTGTGTGTGGGTTAAGTGCTTGCGTCATTCGGCTATCAATATTGACCATGCCCTGCTCACAAGACAGGACGCGACTGCGTGAATTCGCGCAGCCGAAAAAGTCTGAGCGACACTCGGCACTCAGCGCGCATTCGCACTGCGCGTACGACACATGATGAAAGAAGTGCAGCCTACCTACCCAGGCGTCTTGTGTTGCGGCTGGTATCTGCCCCTGCGTATTCTGTCTACGCTTCGTCGAATAAATTTCAACCATAGACTGTCCGTGGCAAGGTTATAAAGGTTATATCTTTGGTGGGCGGTAAGAAGGGCCTAAGTCACGTAAAATATAATAGCACTTACATTATTCTTCCTGTTTAGTGAAGGTGGATCGAAGGCTAAAGAAACATGTTAATATAATGAGAACTGTGCCCTATTGAACGGCTACTATTAGCTGCAAGAAAAACACAAGTCTCAATGGGTAATAATTCGACTTATGCTCGTCTTACCGCCCTCTAAAGATATATACATAAAATGTCTACCTTACATAAAATATTTTGACTTCGGATATATCTATACGCTGTTTATTGTTTTCTTTAGTGCATGTATTGCTATGTTTGTATAAATGAAAAGCGAAAAGATGCACGTTAGATAAAGCAGAAATGTAACCAGAGTTTTAACAGTTTACTTTACCACGGACAGCGCTACACTTCAACAGCTCTGTTTTTTTTTTTTTTGTGTTCTAACTACGGGTGTGCGAATTTTCGAAAATGCGAAAGTAATTTTGTAAACGGTTCGCATTAGAAGTCCGAATACAGTAGTCACAAAATGCGAATTATTGCGTCTATCTCGCATGCTTTCAGTTGTGACTCGCTGTCAGTTCATGCACTGTTTTCTTTTTTAATGCGTGCACTAAAAAAATCAATATTTTTGCTAATTTCAAACTTAAAATATGTTACAATACACCGTATTGACCTTGTACCTGACCAACGAAACTTTAAACAAATTAGGCTGGCGTGAATACAGTGCAACGCACAGACAGACACCATCTTGATTTCCTACACCAAGTGCAGCGGGCGCCACGGCGTGCTAAGTGGGCAGTTCTCTACATTATCATAAACACAAACGTGGCTATATAAAAATTATTTCTTCTAAATACTTACAATTACAATAACTTGGAATTAACTGTAATTGAAATTATCTGTAAAGTATCTCGGCAAATTTCTGCTTGCTAAGTTGCACGACCACCATGGTGGAGTGTTAATTGTTTACAGTCAACAGATACATACACGTCTTCATAAGGCCTGCGCTTACCGAACATTAATGCACGCAAGACACGTTAAACAAAAACTTTGACAAGTGTTATTAATCATTCGTCATTACATATTTATTTTGTATGAAACGTCAGTGGTTTATTCATTTATCCAAATGATCATAAGGTTGCCATTTATTCTTTTTCGTTAGACATACTCATATAATGCCATCTCCTTAAATTTTGTGCAAAAAATATTTAATTATTTATCAAACATTTTGGAAAAATAATTCTTCATATTAAAGTTAATTATTTTGTCACTTGTAAGCCATTGACTAAATGAAGACCTATGCCTGTCTCCAGTGAAGAAGCATGTTTTCATGGTCTTTATCACCGCACCGAGAGTTGCAAAGCGTGATTTACGATGTGATCTAAAAAAATTCAAGGGAATAGTATTTGTTCTTATTTAAAGGCAAGTAACAATTTTGTGAAATTTACCGTTTTTTAGCGAAATGATTTGTTTGCGTGCTTTAAAATATTGAAAACATTGAGTGTTGTTTGCTTGATTCGGTTAGCTGTTCTGAGTTACTTGTGGAAAAATTGTTTTCTTCAGGAAATTAAATTTTTTTAAGTTCCCACCACCACTTAGTGGAGCAAACTAGATCTAAATAATACCGGAATTTGGAATATTTCTTTTTACATTGCATGCTTTACATTTCACTGTTTTTTGCATACTTCCGCAGGTAAATTACACTGATGTCCATAAGTGAATAAACTTAAGAAACACCTAAGTTAACATAGCCCTACATGAATGAATTGTAGGGAAGTCACTTCACCTAATTCAATCTGCGAGATTTCAATGCAGCCTATTGACAGAAGCTCACACAAACATATAAAAGAATAATGCAAAAAAAAGCGAATTATTTAAAAAATAAAGAACTGAGGAAGGTTTCTATTTTTCTTCACTACAGGATACTGATTAGAAATTTTTTTTAAATATTGTTTCGTTAGACGAAATAAGTACATCACACGTGATTAGTGAGTGAGAGATTGTGGTCATCGCTTAACATCGAGGTCTTTAGCGCTGGTGAGGGGTGACATGAGGTGAGTATGGAGCGGCGCCGGAATAAAAGGACGGGGAAACGGAAGATTCCCGAGAAAACCCGCCGACCAACGGCATCGTCCGGCACGATTCCCACATGCGAAAATCCGGGGACCGGCCCCACCGGGAAACGTGATTAGTGAAATAGAAACACGTGAACTAATTTTTAAGTTATTTCGATTACATAATGTCATTCAAAAATTCTTTCAATATGTCGTAGTAGTCGAATATAGTTGGCATAGGATATTGCAACGCTAAGTCGTCCAAGTAAACAAAGCATATATCTCCTTACACGAGTTTATCATGCCGTCTCGGGAGCTGACATCTGTTCCTGTCTTCGAGCAGTATACAAGTGAATGCTTAGAACTGGAGGTCTTGGCTTTCCGGGACCACATAGCTCTGCAATGGTGTTTGTCAACCAAATTCTAATAACTTATATTTATACGGTTTTTTTAACAATTCTGTTACCAAAAAGGTGTTTTTATATTTTACATTATAAACTGTTGATAAACATTTTTCAAGTTTGCTCCACTGATTTCGTTAAAAGACACGTTGTCAATATGATAACAACTGTATCAATAATAAACTTGAACGCTGCATATCAGTAATGCTTCGAGATCTAAAAGCTCCGATTACCAAGCTTACAAATTTAAGAGCTAATATTCGAGATTTCGCTAAAACAAATTAATTATCATTGGGATAATTTAAATGGTAACGATCAAAAAGTGTTAAATATAACATTTCGTAAAAATTTCTGCAACAGGAAAATAATTAAGACAATATTTATATTATAGTCTTTGTTAAATACATATTATCATTAAAAATATATTCAAACTATATAAATACAGAACAAGACGTTTTTAGCATAACAAGTGAACATTGTGTCCTCAGTGTGGGTGCAAATCAACCGTAAAAGATAAAATCGTTAACATACCTCTATAAATGTTAAGTAAGTAGTGTTCCTAAAGTCTCGTACTGTATTATGTTCCAAAATGGTGGATCTACAACAGAAAAGAATAGCTAAATCGATGTTTGATAATAAAGAGTATTAATATTTAAATTGCTCTCTATCGGTCGTGTAGTACTTGACATACGTGTATAAAAAGTTATGTATTCATTTCGTGAAATAGTTTAAATTACGGGCCACATATATTACTAAACACAACATGAACCATGATCATTAAATTAATTTCACCTTACATACCACTGAACGTATCCGAATCAAAATAAACTGTGTAATATGGCCCTCAGATATTTCAAATGGCAATATTAAAAAGTTCGAAGGACAACAGTTTTTAAAAACTGAAGAAGGTACGGTACTGAATTATGTATTACGTGTGCACCGTGTTGTATGAAATTCAGATTTATGATTCATTTAAACGTCCCATGTTATAAAGAAATTGTCAAACTCCGCGACTGTGTAACTATTAACACAGCATGGACAAAATATATGAATACCTTTTAACTTAATACTAGGAACTAAATGTGTACCGAGTTTGACGAAATTCTTGAAAATTGGTTACTTAGATATCTCGTGTATTCAAAAAAAAAAGTTTTATTTTCACAATTTCACAAATTTGTACAACACTTACACTAAATAATACGAAAATTTCAAGTTATCTTGGTTTACCATATTTGAATACCGAGCTAAATTAAATTTTAAAAAAATTATCGTAAGTGTCTTGTGCTATCATAATATGTTCAAATTGGCTACATTTAGAAAATTCAAACATGGCATGGGCAAGAACATAACATTTAAGTCAAGTTAATAAGAACTATTTAGGTACCAAATTTTTTTTAATGAACAAAAAAAAAATAATTTTTCTGATATTTAGTATGTTCGGAAAAATAGTTAAATGCCCGCCAGATTGAAAATATGAACACGAAATGAACAAAATACATAAAAGACGAGGCAGCTTAATACGAAATGTATGTGTACCAAGTTTGATTAAATTAGGAAAAATATTTCCTTAGACATGTCATTTTATGACGAAAATGTAAACGTGGCCAACGATTTTGGAAATACGAACATAGGTAGAACCACAAACACAGTCAGGCCAGCTTGCTATGAAGTATATGTGTACCAAGTTTTCATGGGTTAGGAAAAAAAATTGGCTTAGAAGTGTCACATTATAACAAAAAATAAACCTGGCTGCCGTGCTGGTAATGTGAACAAAGATGCACCAAGTTCACAAAGAAGGGTTAGTTCTGTATGTAGTACGTGTACCTAGTTTTATGCAAATCATACAACATTCCCGTGAGTACAGCAAACTACGCTAAAAATAGTAAAATTGATACCGGTATCAAAATATGAACATTGTATAAACGAAATACACAATGTGAAATCAACGTAGTAAGTATTATGTGTTTACGAAAATTAATGAAATTCGGTCAAACGATTCCACAGTTATGTCGCACAATTCGAAATATAAAAATTTCGCAATTTTGAAAGTATTAACATATGATGAACGAAATACTTAAACACCAAGCCAGCTTTGTTTGTAGCGTTTATGTACCAAGTTGGATAAAAATTTAGATTAACACTTTCCTGCATTATGTCACGTTAAAACTGACGCCGTTTAGAAAATATGGACAAGGAACGAATTAAATACACACACACGCTGTGTACGGTATTCTCATAAGCCAATTTTTTCCTTCGGAAAGTAGGCGAAAAATGGGCAATGCTTCACATGCATAGCAGTTTTTATTAAAAATGTTATGTATGAGAAAGAAATATTGCAGAATACTGCGATTTTGGCATGGCATTAAGAAAATATACTATTTTATGAATGCCTGTTGTCAAAATTTTGTTAGCAATCTTATTAATATGCAAATTTAAATAATAAAATTTGTTCTATTTGAATAAATTTGACAAATCGCACAAAAAAATCTAATTGGAGTATCGAAAAAATATAAATTGTTTTCGCTGTATTATTATACACGCATTCGTTTGATGCAATTTAACATAATTTTCTTTCCCATTCTCAAAACCACCTCCACCCACTTCCTACGTGAACTGCAGATGTCACAAAACGAAAGGGTTTAAGATTTCCGTTGGCATACCTCCCCCCCCCCCACCATATTTTATGCAGTAGCGGTCTAATTTACAAAACTACGAAACCGCGGAAGGTGACAAACATTTGGAAATGCCGGCCGCTGTTTAACGCCCTCTTAAATAAAATACAGTGAGAGATGTGTTTGTGAGAACGTTGCTCTTCATGCTTTAAAACTTCCCAAAGTAGACGCGAGCAGTGTTACTGTTGAGAACTTCTTTATAGACAGCAAGTCGCCAAAATCGGGAACAAATATCTTGAACTTTCTGACGAGTGAGATGATGGTTGAGGTTATGTTGTTACACCATCACTTTATAGCTACGCGATCAGCGCAGCACGCACACTCCTGGAGTTAATATATTCACACTGCTTTAGGGTCAGAGCCCCTGGGATGGAAGGCAACACGCGTCGCATACTCGCCTTGTTGTTGGTATTCGTACCGTGGCAGGCACCCGCGTCTCCAGGGCTCGACAAGTAGACGCACCCTCACCCCCCTGGGAGGCTAGGCAATCTGCTATGCTACCTTCACGAGGCTGTCACACACTAACTGCAACAAGTTTGCATTCCACGTGCAGGTGCTGCCAATGCTTCCCACAATTACTATAGATTAATACCTGACACTTTTATGAGAATATAAAAGATAAGGACGCGGAAAAATAACCAAGCGACATGCGGCGGAACTCTTTAAAAAATAAATATCATTAATTTTCAATTAACATACGTTATATCTGCATTAAATGTCTGGTATACTGCTCTTTATATTTAGTCATTTACCGTTGTGGCCACGGGAACTGCTTCTTCGAAGTGGAAAGAAAGTGTATCTCCTCATTGTAATGTTGGCTGCGCAGATCTGAAATTACTCATATGTAATGTACTGATATGTGTTGTCTTCAGATGACAATAGAGTCAGTTCTCTCGCAGAATTGCACAATATGTCCGGTATTGGTTAATAGTGTATTTGTTTTCCCCACTGGGCGAACCCGCGATCTGAAATCATCTGTTTCGCAATGCTTTTTAGATGGGTCGTACACACTAATTATAGATTACTTTAGTTCTTATTATTACGTTTAATGCCGACAGTTTGAATATAACAGTAGTAGTGTTATTACATTTATTTGTTTCTGGAATGCAGGAAAGCAATGTATTTTAAATTCAGCTTCTGTAAACCTGCAGGCCTAATTAATTAAATATTCAAAACCCTATCTAAGCCAAACATACAAAACTAAATCCCGAACCAAACATAGAAATTTTTTTTATTCAAGACTGCAGCGGACGTATCGTCTTAAGCAAAACACTTTTAAGTGCATATAAATAACTTTACATTGCTTTAGTTAGTTTTCTCAGAATACACTAAGTTTATAGATAAATGTTTTATATTAAGCCGTTATATTTGGTATCGTTGCTGTATTCACGTGCATGTATCACAATGACACTTCTACTGCGAATAATGCATACAATGTTTGAGGTAACATGAGCATTATGGAAGACTACGTTGTCGAGAATAATCATTACAATATTTATTTAATCGTCGCTCACATCAGAAATAAACTTTGATTACGTAAAATATATTGAATAATTTTTTATTACAGTGTTATGTTTATGAAAGTGAGATCGGGGCAGTCGTGAAAAGTAGGGAAATGCCAAACACCAAGTTCTCGGCAGTTCAGTAGTAGTTATAAATCTTGTGTCAGTGCTGTACCAAAGCGGCTATGCATGAACTGAGAGCACCTTCCTGGCATCTATCCACCGAGTGATGTTGCTGTGATCACATTTTGTTGAGATTTCCGCGATTATCTTGTAGCTGTCAGCATTTATTACAGTCGAGGCAAGAAGTATTTTGCTATACTAATATATATTCATTGATAATCTTTGTGCATTAGCGCACTTGTATGTTGGTATTTCGTAACAGTAAATTCACTCCTAAATTATTCTGTTGGCGTATTCTGAAGTAGTTCCGAACACTTGTGTGAAATAACCCTAAGGTGTTCGGTACTGTCCTAAGTGATAAACCTCCTGTATAACTAACTTTATGCAAATAATAATGGTTGATAAGAATAATATATGCTTGTGTTAAGAAACCTTTCTAAAGTCAGCCAGAACCACAATTTCAACTGCTTTGTATGCTACCTCACATCTCACACAGACTCCTGCATCTGGATATTATTATGAGTGGCTACAAGGGTGCCGAATTTAGAGAGGCAGAAACTTATCCGCTGAATCCATAACTATTCTTGAGCATCTCGTGAATTTCCCCATGCATTTTAGGACCTATAAGGAATTCCCATCATTCGAATCGTTATTTATCATGGAAATGTATGAAGCTGTTCTTTGAATGTACTGTTATTATTGTGTAATGTGCAAGAAAACCGTACAGACTATGACCACGTCTCTATCGCAGACATTTAATATATCCTACGGTCTTTGGGTATTATGTCTAGACCTATGAAATCACGGTAAAAGCGGAAGAAAAGGCATTTAGAACACTTACACCAATGAAGCAAATGTTAGAAAATAAGGCAAATCAGAGGAAAATAAAAGATTTAAAGAAAGGGAAGATAAACTAATCTTGGATGAAACCTCAGACGATCAGGCAACTTCCCTACAAAATAACGTCGTAGAAGTTATCCAGAAAATAAAGTCGCAGAAGGCAAACAAATAATCAACTGTGAAGACGGTAATAGCGAAAATATGGACGTTGATGGCATTGTAAATCATATTGGTGTACTGACGGCTTATGAAGAACTATGCTGTGTTCATGGGGAATATGGGTGCAATGGATAGTTATTGTATAAATTCTCCAATATAAAGTGTAACATTTGTGATCGCAAAGACAACAGTTTCTGTGGGAAAAGGGATTTTACGTATTGGCGCGACTTTCTTGGTTGAAGCTCCAATATAAAAATGTAAAATATCTTCGCTGATATATCTTTTTTTTTGTATTGTAAAATAAAGTTGATGTTAATGTTTAGTTCTACATTAGTATAATTAAATAGTCTTCTATACTTTCAGTATTGTTGATTTATATATATATATATATATATATATATATATATATATATATATATATATATATATATATTACCAAAGTACAGAACACAGAGAAAACTGTTTTGTAGTGGCCACAAACAAATTTTGTCAATATTGACCTCACCAAAATGTTTTGTGGTGGTTACAACATTTTTTGTAGTCACTGCAAAACTTTATTGGGGGCAACAAAATTAGTTTGTGGTCACCAAAAAAAAAAAAAAAGATGGTGACGTCCATAATAACAAACAGTTATGTAGTGACTAGTAATATTTTTCAGTGTAAACTTAAATATTAGCATAGCTATAAGTTTCACCACAAAACTAGTGATACATCAGAAAAAATACGTTTTGCACAAGAGAGAACACAGGAGTATTTCCACTGTGCTGCTTCTATGCTAGACGTTTCGACAAGATGATATTTCAACAGCAATATGCTTACACTTCACTCAAAAATTTATCATTCTTTGTTGCATTTTCATATCAGCAAGTTTATTTTTATTATTATTTTCAACATGCATTATTCTATTTCATATTTTAGTTCAAGCTTTTATTATGTTGAATGGATCTATAATGTTTACTACATGGCTCACAATAACTTAACATTTACAATTACGAACTGCTAGTTTTATGTTTTAACTTGTCTGTTAGGGGCAATTCCGGACATCACGTTCAATGTAATCTCGAATGCCTGGGTAATACAGGACATTGTAGTTAATTTAATAGTTCGTATTATGAGACAAGAATATAATTGTTTATGTTTCGTCGAGTTGAATGTAAGTAGAAAAAATAAATTTTTGACCCTGTTCTAAAAATTGTTTTCGACTGCTTTTCCTTCACATTTAGTAATTCGAACGTGAAGTATTCGTTAAACAGTCAGAGTAAATACAAATATTGTCTTAAAGAGGAAAAGTTGCGAAAGTTTAGAAAGAGCTAACTTTACGGTGAATCACCTACACATGTTCGCCACGCTCACGCAAATATTTTTAGGTCGAAGTATTGGTCTCAGACCCGGAATGTAATTCGAGGACAATTGTTTTTTTTATTGTGTACGCCTTGCTTAGAAAGTTAACTAATAAAGTACAGTACGTTGGTTTTACCTAAGTTGCCGCAGTTTCGGCAAATGTTTTCGTTTATTTCAATTATCGCCCATCCACCCCGGTCTCAGTTCTGTGCATTACACAGCTGAACCATGAAAAGGGATTACTGAGCTCTTCGAAAGGCTTCTCGCACGGTGAATGCTATCCCCACCCAAGGTTGCATCATTCTCTCACGTCGTTAGTACTTATGTTTTTTAATTACTCTACTGCCGTGCGGTGGTCACAAATTATTTTTCTGGACCCCTGCCTTAGAAGTACAAACCAGGATTGTTACCCATATATACAAGCTCTGTTATTTGTTCCCCATAGTTGAATAATATCTTCCTAAAAAAACTATCACTATCGCCAGTTTAGTGTTGTTGTTTTAAACGAAATATTAGCTCAGGGAAATCCTTACCAATGCAGAATCATGCGTTGTATTTTCTGAGACAATTAATGCACTCTTATGTAAGTTAGATAGGGAATATGCAAAATGCTTATCCATGATTTAGCCCTACGTTTCTTTATTATATATCAATGAATTGCAAAAGAAAAGGACGTCCGCAAAAGAAGTCGATGAATAATTATCAATAAGTGGACGTGACGTTAAACACCGAGCAAAGTGGCTCTACGGTAGCACGTTGGAGACGCATTCTGGAAGACCAGGGTTCGGGCCCTGTCTACAGACATACTGACTTGTTTTTACCACGGTTTCTCGTTATCGATTCCGAAGAACTTATGAATGGTTAATTGACATAGGTCATGGCCGGTTCCTGTCTCAGTTTCTGTCCTTGTGTAAAATCCTTGTGTGAAGTCGCTGTCAACTAGTCGTTAAGCCCTAAAATAAATAAATTACATTAAATTACGAATCTATAAAGATATGAGAGAACATTTAAGTTTTTATACAATTCGCTGTTATATATTATGTTGGAGCCGTTAGAAACTCATAATCATTGAAACACAACAATAATTTTAATAGGTGCCTACCACAGTCCTAAGACGTAGTTTTTCTTATGGTGGCGATAACGGTCATTTCATAAACTAAATCAGCCAGTAAGAGTCAAGTTTTTACACCAATGTTCAGATGTTCTCTATTACTACAATGTTCTGGACATGCGGCATTTCGCAGCTATGCTATAACGTTGAAGTAATACCAGATTCGTTGTCGCTTTATATTTGGAAATACATAAACAGACATACAGTCCTGAAAGAAAAATTGCAGTGTGTTATAGAAAAAACGAGCACAGACTAAACTAAAAACAAGTAGAAAATAAATATACGTATTTAATAAACTAGAAGAAACAGCAAATGTAAAAAAGACGAATACAGTTGGTTATATCTGACGCAATACCGGCCCATATATTTAGCATCATTCTATGGGTTTCCCGCGATTTGATCGGTTTTCGACGGTCCATATACAGAAAAACTATATTTCGTTTACTCAAATTAATACTTTTTATATAAATTTTATATGCGATATATTATGCCTGATTTTGCTAACGCACACACGTTGAAGAAACAAGTGTGCTGACATTATGATGTATTTGAGTAATATTTCAGTCGTTGATACAATTTACTTATACTTGTATTGGAACGATACCCATTTGGTTGAATTGAGAATTAGATAGGTTTTTAAATACTGCAAGCTTAACTTAAAACCAGATTTAACACGTACACACGCGATTTACTTTTAAAGCATTGTTCTATATGGAGAAATGTTTGCTGGACGAATAACAGGGACAAAATAGAAATACGCATGACACTGGTTCACAAGTCATGAATTATTATGAGTGTTAACAACGGAGCTTACAGAGTCTTGCCTACAAAATTTTGTTCACAAATGATTAATTCGATCTCTTTTACTACCTATGAACATATTAATGTACCAAATTAAAAATAATTTCAAAAGTTTTAACATACTGATTTTCCTTACGATAAAACCCTTTATATTTTATGCAATATGCAATTAGTTATGAAAAATGTACAATAAATTACCGTTAAATCTAATTCCTTCTAACAGAAAAATTACTTACAGACTTTATTGGAAGGTGAGGACGTAAAATTTAGAGGTCAGACAAACGGCTGCCTTATTATGTAGTAGGGGCCGCGGTGGCCGAGGGGTCGGACCATTCGCCTCTCACCAAGGCGATCCGTGTTCGATTCCCGGTGGGGTCGGTCCCCGGATTTTCGCATGTGAGAATCGTACCGGACTATGCCGCTGGTCGGCGGGTTTTCTCGGGGATCTCCCGTTTCCCCCGCCCATTCAGTCCGGCGCTGCTCCATACTCACCTCATGTCACCCCTCACCAGCGCTATAAGACCTCGATGTTAAGCGGTGATCAAAAATCTCTCGCTCAGTCATGTACGATTATCGTTTTTCGAAAAATCTGGTAACGGGTAACAACTGAAGCCCGCTGGGCGGTCTGGGTAGACGGCCACCTTAAGATTCGAACGTACTCAGATCATGGCGTCTTGAGCTGCTGTAGGTAGCGCTTGTAGCAGTATCTAGCGCCGCTGCGGACACATTCCTAACCGTGAGTCAAAGCTGGCGGCGTCCTTTGTTCCTCAGCCACCCTTCCTCCTCACCCCTCCAGATATCCGGGCTGTACGTCGCTGTGCAGAGCCTCGGGGCTGCCCGTGAAGGCGACCTCATCTTTCATCACACTACCTGCTCCTCTTCTTTATCATACTTCTTGTAACAAACCTGCCCTGCGCGAATATCATCGTTCCTTCCTCTCCGCACTTGGCGGAAACTGAACTCATTGCATTTATCATTGTTCGCTGGAAAGATGATATTTCCCAGACCATTTACGGTATATTACACTTTCGTAAACTCACGGTGGTAGGGTAGCTCGTCACTTTTCAGTAATTATGTGTACTACTTTGCTGCTAAGTTAGCCTCCAAGTAGCTTGGCCCATATAAGGTACTTTAGTTATTGACTCCAGTAACGCTTTTAGTCCGAACAAAATATTTTAATACTCATATTGGTTAGATAAATATGCATTCTAGTTATGTATGCAGAATACGATATTGTATATTATAATCCTTAAGTTATTGTTCTTCTAAAATTTTTTTCTAGTAGTTATTTGTATGTCTATCAAATATTCATGACTATGTGTGTACTATTCTGAAACATTTCTTTGTTAATTATTACATGATCTGAAAATTCGCACGAGATTTTCGAGCAAAATAAATACTTATGCCGTACACATTGGTCCAAAACACAATTTAAATAAATAAGCCATATGTGCGACCAGAAATACTGCTTCAGATCTGCCAAGTGTAGACGGGTGTATTGGCTGATGACGTCACAGCGACAGCCATGTTGTGACAAACTGTTCTCATGGAAAATGATAGATTTTCTATTGGTAGTATTTACCTCAAATCCCCTCCAAATTAAAAAATTTCATTTCTCATGGGCTAGTTTGTTCCATCTAGATTACGTATATCTTCTCCGTGGAATTTGTGAGAAAGGCTCATTGTTCTGGGAACATAGTTTCTTTCCCGGAAAGGTTAAATAAATGCTATCTGTAGATGTCCCTCTTTATTTTAGTCCTATCGTATTTCATTAGAGTAAAAATGTTGCTAAAAATGTCATTTTAGGACATTGCCACTCACTCTGCTGAAGGCAAAAAAGAAAAATACATTCTGGCGTCTGTAGTCCAATATGTTGGATTTTGACACATTCAGTAATAGCATACTGTTAGGGATCTAATAAGCGTGATATCGGACTACAGCGACCGTGATCGACCGCGGCATGTAAGGACGACTATTGCTTACTTACCACATATCTCATCGCTTCTATGTGCAAGGCAAGCAACTGTCGTCTGTCATCCCCACGAGAACTTCTCTAAAGCTTCTTTCACACGACCACTTATCACACTGTGCTGAGAGTTCAGAATTTTAGATTCAGCACGAGTGTTTATCCGCATAAGGCGATACAAGAAGTTCGTGATGAACGCAGTTTCTTCCGCGCAACTCGACAGGTATTATGATTCCTTCTTATCGACTGTCCGATTTATGAGTTTTGAGTATCCAAACGAAATGCGGACATGTGCATGCACCTTCATCAGTAGCTTGTGTTGCGGATGAACAAATATGCTAGTTGTGATATGTCATCTCACTTGTTTTATACTCCGAGCACAAGCGCTCTCACCACACTCTCTGCCAGAGGGTCCCACAACGCCTGCGCACAAAAATTACTTTAAAGGCACCGCCTTACCTGAATATTCGAAGGTTAGAAACAACGGAGCTACAAGAATGTCTTTGATGCGGGCATCAAATGACACATTGCCACTACCAGCCATGAGCTGTGAAAGATTCCCGCCGATCTATTTTTACTCTGGGACTCTGAGCGACGACCACACAATTATATTGGTAGAAAGTCGGAAGCAAAGTTCGTTGCGCGATTCTGAGTTTCATACACATTTGGTTTGTGCATTTTGAAGTACATCAGTCTGGAAAGGCGTATTTTAGAAGACTTCCGAAACAGCGTTTTTAACGAACGCGTTGTCTTAACAATGACCTTCCGTACATGTCCGAAATGTGTTTTCTTTCCGTACGTTGGTACTATGGGTCCACCTGGAAACGTTTATTAAAAATAACGTACATTCCAGCACGTTAGAACGCATTTTATGCGCGTGGTATGTGACATAATTTAAGGCAACGAGTTCCTATTTGCCCTAATTTTTGCAAATATTATTTCTTCAGTTTTTAAAGGGAGTAGATACCTAGAAACCGTCACACTGATTTGTTGAAAAGGATTTTTGCTTTTTTATTTTCTAGGCAATTTTTTTTAACTATTTTGATTAGCTGTAGATTAGAATAAAATACCTTAAATTTGACAACTCGTTTAAATGAGTACAATTTTTCCTTGGTAAAATTTGACTACAACGAAAGATTAATTTTCAACATATTTGTGTGACTGTATTATGTTAAGTGCTCTCTTTTAGAAATTTAAAAATAATATTCGAAAAACAGCGTATACTAAATAGGGTACCGCGGCATTGTGAGGGCAGTTCACAGAAAATTTTAATTGTTCGTAATGTTTAAGTTTGTACGAGACATGTTTTGTTTTGCTGTGACTATTTTATTGAAATGAAAATTTTTCAGCTTTCTTGGTATTTGTATAATGGCACGTCAAAGTCCATATTTGCATAAAACGGTTTCATACTAGAAAGGAAAAACCAACTAACTCACAGAAATATGATAATTCGCACTGAAGAACAATGTTATGGGTTACGCCAAGAATATGTTTATAGCATAATTCAATATTATTTGCATTTTTTCAGAAATTTCAAAAAGTTGGCATTTTTTAATAAAGTATATAAGTAATGGACATAAAATATCCAATGCGGTTTTCATACATGGCGTAGTCCGTGATACTGTTACAAGTTTGAGAGCACAAACTTTATAAGTGGGCAATTCTCATGAGTTCTTTGGGATAGAGGTCTTATAATTACAAATAAAAGAGTTAAATTAAGTACTGGATTTAATAGCTCACAAAGCTACGAAATACACAAAACAGTAATCAACTAGAACTCTCACAACACAATTAGTTATGCACACAATTACTCCTGTGTCACAGACACGTTAATTAACTTTGACAATTAAAGTACAAGAAACATCTACCATCAATTAATTAAACACTATAAATCACAATAAAATTCAGTCATATATCCAATCAACAGGCTTTCAAATAGGGTCAATGTACAACCTTATCAGTCCGAAGTGGTGATGGCTCACCATGTGCTGCGCAGCACCCCGAGTGCACCGCTGTCTTCACTCTTGAGGTCTTCTGTTCGACTCCCGTCGCGCACCTCCTC
>PNEQ01029108.1:10280-38245 GCA_003012365.1 Medauroidea extradentata | reverse complement strand
GTTGTTGTATGTTGCTGTTATAAAATGCTGGTTTAATGTAGTTTTGTTAATATAATGATGGTTTTATCTTTTGCTAAAAATAAAACCGATAACACCGAAATCTCATATTTTTAAAACGAAATTGATCAAAAAATAACACCATAAAATTGGGTCTCTATATATGAGATTTCAGCTTCAGCAATAGAAACCTACTGTTTAATATTACAGTAGAACCCTGTTATAACGTTTTACAAGGGACTTGTGAAAAAAAGTGTTATATGCAGGAAAATGTATAAGCAGGAATCAATATTTTTACACCAGTAAAAGGATATTACACAAAAAAAACTTCAAATTTGATAGTTTATGTACAGTGAATGAGGCTATAATGAGACTGAATGAGGCTATAGTTACTGTGCTATCAGAAACATGATGAATACATACATTATGTGTATAATAGAGGGTCTCCCACTTGTCTTCTGTAGGTTCATGATTGTCATCTTCCGGATCACAGTCTTTAAAATCACTGTAGTGCACACTTATGATACTTTCCCAGACATTAATTAGTTTTTTACAGATATTTTTAGTCTACAGCTTAGTAATTTTATCAAAAATAATAGAGTTAAGAACAATTTTACCAGAGTTTTGTTTAATGTCTGAGGAAATAGTGATGTTATACACAGGAAATGAAAATACCAGTGTTGTTATAAGCAGGAAATGAAAGCATTATGCTTTATGGAAAAATGTTGGGAACAAATAAAAGTGATGTTATATGCAGGGAAATGTTATATCCAGAAATGTTATAACAGGGTTCTACTGTACTGATATTTTTTTTTCTTGCAAATTAGCTTCAAAAAACCTATACGTAATTTTAAACTGATGTTTTTAGTGCTGAGTTACGTACCATACCTCTCAAGGCCACTGGTCCATATTTGTGCCGCTTTTTAATACAATTTTTTTTTAATTCTAAAAGGAAAGATATACAATTCAGTTGTTGAACATGGGAGAGTTCTGATAAAGTGGAAGCTGCAGTTTATGGATAAAGTAATTATGTCAGCCACTTTGATAAGTAATTGCATTTGGAGTGAACATGCCTTCCTTGTATAAATATTTGAATAATTTCAGTTAATAATATTGTGAAATTTTCAACTAATAAAAATACGTACCAAATACCTCAGAATAAATTAAATAACTTATTAATTGAGACATGCAAAATTTGCATTATTTTCTGACACCAGACTAGACTGCAAGTGACTACAAACTCATTAAGACATCTCCCGCTGGCCGATATTGTCGTGACTTGCCATGGAGAATGCTTACACAGTAGAGAGGCCAATCTCTGTAAAGACGTAACACACGTAAATGACAACACATAAAAGTTTGTGGCCAATTGAATCGCAGATTATGCACTGTAATGTATACGAAAGTGGAGTTTAGTCGGCTACCAAATGATAACGCAAATTTTGCATGTCTTTACTTATTAAATCCATATTGAATGTCATAGTTTATAATACAAAAATTTTAATTTTCCTATGTTACCAGAAAAATTTTGAATGAATTTATGAAAATTTAATAACTGGTAACTGAATTAATAGTTGCCAATTACCATATTATTCAAATAATCTGTAATAAAATCAGTAAAATATTATTAATGCACACAAACTGAAACATACACCATTATTATTGTAAGACAAATTTTTTTAAATGTTTACTGCAATCATAGAATCTGATTTTCTTCAGAATAAGAACTGGCATCACAGCAAGCCTACAGCTACTTGAAGATTGACAAAATGCTGTTAACTGTAGCAAGGACAGATACACGTGTGCTCTCCACATGAGTGCAAGATTATAACACTTAATTTGCATTATTTTTTTTTAATCAACTTGCAGCAATTATGTTAGGCAAACTTTTATTTTTTATCTTTGTTCAGGTTTCAAGATATTTTTAAAAAATTAATTTTTATTTTATTTTTCAATTTTTTAAAGTCTACTGACAACTCCTAACAAAAACCCTGCACGTGCCCTGTCTCTGTGCTACAGCAACTGTGAGTTGATTCGAGCACTTGTTCCTTCCCAAATAAAACAGCAATGAGTAAGGAATTTTTTGGGTTCTGTATTGTACACAATACTGAGCTACATTACACCGTAACACCTTATACATGCATTTACCCACGTACCACCCGCCCCCATGTAAGACCAGTAGCCCATATTGTCAACATATTGTCTTGAAAAAAAAAAATTTTTTTTTTCACTATTTTGTTTGAATTTAATTTATTTTAAGTAAAAAAAGTAATGAAATTAAATTATACCCCAAAAGTATACATCCGCAGCCCTTACCGTTAATATGCTCGAATGAAAACATAATTTTTTAACTATTTTGTTTGAATTTAATTTACTTTTGCGTAAAAAACGTAATGAAATTATACCCCACAAGTATAAATACTGCGTAGCACCACGCGCAAGCATGTTTGGAACAAAGATGGCAATGACTGGCTGTGCGGAACATGGGCGAACGATCCATGGCAACGTATGCTGCACTCTGTTAGCTACAAGCTGTAACTGAAGAACGCACTCAGCCACACTGTATTGTGGTGCATCCTGACGGAGCCACGAAACACTATCTCGACCTCCGCACTGTACTGTGGCACATTCTGACGGAGCTACGAAACACCATCTCGGCCTCCACCCTGTACTGTGGCGCATTCTTGACGGAGCCACGAAACACCATCTCGGCCTCCGCGCTGTACTGTGGCACATTCTGACGGAGCTACGAAACACTATATCGGCCTCCACACTGCTTGTACGTGCGTAGATGCTTGTTCATTGGGCCAAACAAGTCAAATAATGCATCGTTAATCAACATTGTTGTAATATGCAGACGTATTTAGAATAAAACAATTCACTAAATGGTATGGTGCTGGCTTGGCACAGCTCGGCACGGACCAGCGCTGCCTAGATTGCTGGAGTTTGGCACGTTCCAGAGGGCGGTCATGGCGCCACGAGCTGTACGCACAGTATGTTAGTACAGGGCGTGGTAGACGGTAATGCCGGTGTTGTGTATTTACATCTAATAAGCTACAATCTGATGTTATATTGTATACACAGTACTTATGTTTCCTTTGTAATAAATGCTTCCAGCAGTCTGTAATGTATGGTATAGCCCATTTTTCTAGGCCTCATTTTTCATCTAAAACCTTGATTTATGTGTATGACCAGCACCCCATCTTTTCAATTCGGTTTTTTGGAAAAAAAGGTGCGGGTGGTACATGGGTAAATACAGTATACAACAATACTATTATACAACTACTGTATAATGTAGCTCGTTTAGCACTATTCACCTCCCACAAAGGCAAACCGGGTTCAATTCACAGCAGGGTCGGACCCTGAATTTTCTCATGTGGGAATTGTGCCAGACGATGTCATTCGGCGGGTTTTCCCCGGATCTCCCATTTTCCTGATCATTTCATTCCGGTGCTTTTCCATACTTACTTCATGTCACCCATCACTAGAGCTTAAGCCCTTGATGTTAAGCACTGGCAAAATCTCTCACTTCACCCATTAAGCACCTACTGGCCATAAATTTATTTCTTAACCATTTTTCTAACAATTTCTTCCCATTTACAGTAGAAACTCTATGGATCATTTTTAAAGGGACCAGAAGAAAAAAATTATGCATGCGGACCAACTACGCATGTAGACTTGCCTCTATTTTTTACCTAACCTCGAAATCTGAAGTTGTACTTTATGTGCTGAGCTGACTGACAAGACGAAACATAAGAAATCTCTCTACAAGTTATTATTTATTACGCTAACGTAAATTAAGGAAAATAAAAAAAAAGTAAACATGAAATTAGGAGCATTACTATTTATTATTTTTTAAAAACTTTTTTAATATAAATATTACGTATTTACGAGTGAAATCATGAAATTACATTATCGTTTTATAACCATCTAAACATGCTGCACTAAAATGGAAATGATTTTAAAACCCGTCTGTTTATAATAAAACATTTTCAAACACGTTTCACAAATTTCAGGTCAAAGTTGCAGTTAATTACGCTAAAAACAAACACAAACGAACGCACATAGAGATCAAATGTTTCCAACGTAAAAACAGCGATAGAAAAGAGTCCAAGACAATCAATAGTGCTAGCGGCTGCAATTCTCTTCCAGCCGCCATCTTGAATTTACTGTGCCGTGAGTGCAACCGTTACATGCAATCACAGTCATTCTCCTGTGGCTTTGCACGTGATCACCAACTTCGCTGCGATGTTTCTTCTATGTTCTATTTCCAAACAAGTTTAGATGTCCTTTCTTCCTTGGTTATCTGTAACTCTGACACTTCGTGTTTATATTTTTTTCGGATGGCGAAAACCGTACACAGCGGGAAAAATAAAATTTTGATGATGTGATATGCGGGAAAACAACAGTGTATTAATTTGCAAACAAACGGGACCACAAGAAAAAGTGCAAATCGCAGGAAAACGTAAATATTGGCTGGGCATGTTTACTTTGTGGGCTGCCATGATTGTCTTTTACCGTTCGCTAGAACAGTTCGTTTTAAAATTTACACTGTATGTTGAAATTAATTTTAAAAGCGATCAATACGCCTAAATTTTGGGCTGTGGGACAAGATATTTTGAGCTATGGATGCGGGAAAAACTATACTTACGAAAACGATTGATGTGGACTTCTTAAACATTGTTTTAATAGGAAAATTTTTGTGACCAACAAAAATCAACAACAGATACGGGAAAACGATGGAAACAAAAACGATGCAATGAGTTTCTACTGTAATTATGATTCTTGGTCCACTATAACAACTTGTGCCTGTTATGCAAGGTATCCGTAGCATCACATACATAAGAGCACAGGAATTGAGAGTACTATCAAGAGTTCTCCTGCTGGCATGAGACATAAGAGAGAGACAGTAATACCTGGTGGTGGGGACGATGGGTGGTGGCGAGGGGCAGGCAATGGAGGGCTCCTGAGCGCAACACAGCTGAGCCAGCTTACGCGCACACAGGTAAGACAGTTTGCGCGCTAGCAGCTCAGACTGCACAAACTCGTGCACATACTGCAGAGCGAGGGGCAGCAGCAGACGCAACACGCCGTCCTCTACTGGGGCCGAGCGCATCTGGTCCAACAGGTCCAGAACCCACTGTAGCAGCTCGTGTCGCTCCAGAAGTCCCTCCTGTAACAGACAATCTCTATGGCACACTCCCTTCACTATCACACCTAAGATGGCAAAAAGAAATAACCCCCAATCCCTCTCAGTTCAAGCAGATATTGAAGTACATGTGATGAAATAAAGGCAACTTATTAATAAGCTAAAACTAAAATAAAAACAAACGAGCCCAATAACTCAGATACTGTATTCAATCCCAGATACTTACACATGAACATTAAAATTACAAATGTATGTTTCACACACAATAATAACGCATGGCTTAAAATAAGACATTTGCTATAAAGACAATATTAAAACGCACTAACAAGCTGCACATGGAAAACATGGTTCTCATACACACACACACATTTTTTTTTACAATTAGTATATTTCAGTGATATTGCTAACTGTAACAACAGAGTGGAAGAGACAACTAAATTGCCCTCACACTTGAAGCTCTACAGTGCAGTGCAGTGCAGTGATTTCTCCAAGCTTAATGTATGGATATGCATCTCACGAGCAAAGATTGTACACATTCACAGACACAACTGTGCACACAAACAAAGAGTAATGATTACAAGAGTGGTCCAGTGGTCCTATACGCCATCTCTAATTTCTCCAGCTGCATAGCTCTTAAGTGGACATTTTCCAACTTACCTTTAGGTTCATTTAATCACACAGCTATCTAGCTGAATATATATGTATTTTTTTTTTCTGTTTTGCTGAGCAAACGCAAATCACTATACATTGCAATGAATTTTAAGATTATTAAATATTTTGAGGTCGGAAACGTAAATAAAAGTGAGATTATCACATGATACACTCTGCATTCATCTACAGTCTTTATTATCCCTAAGAATACAGAAAAAATAATGTCTGAAGCAAAATTTTCCGGCAGGCAATTAAAATTACCTGCCGCAGACTGTTCTGATTCTGTTGATGTGTTGTCCAAATGGTTTAACAACAAAGATCTTTCTTGGGTCTGCCAATCAGTGGGCCAATTCTCAAATCCAAGACATCAGAACTATCTCTTTGGATGAAAATTGAAGAAATGATATGCAGTGGGGGCAGGTTACACTGAATTATAGAGCAAGTAAATATTTAGCAAGTTACATCTGGCGAGTCAGGAAGTTTAGTGACAAGGCAGTACAGCACTGAGGACCTGGGCTCTACGACATTTTGAAATTGTTCCTTCCATGAGCCATCTGTACTGCTGACTAGTCAGACATGTTTGCACTGTTTGTGACCAGTGTAAGGGTGAGAAAAAAAAACAATAAGCACCTAATTCTTCTGTTATGTGCCAACGACGACAGCAACGAGGCAAGTCCGCTAAGTCTTCATGCATTTCATGGTGTGTGTCAATTGCCTTGCACACATGATGCAAACAAGAAGTGTTGGATGATTGAACGAAAAAAAAAAAACAATATTTTTCACTGAGTTAAATATGTAAAGAAATATTCCATGATTGTAAAAACCATTTATGCCATCACAAGAATAATTAATAAATCAAAACAAAAAAATTTACCATTGCCTATTAAAAAGATTACTCAAGATTAAAAGTTCTCTTTTTTACTGTGACAAAGACCTTAAATTACTACATATCTCTTGCATTCAAGAGTTTTATAATCAATTTAAACAAGCAGCTGAACAATAACTATGATAACTGGATATAGCACATTCAAGCAGACATACCTCTGTAAGGCACTTGGCCTGCCCACCCTATTTATTTTTCCAAATTCTGTTTGTGGTGTGAGATAATAGCTTTCTTTGGCATAAACGTAACTTTCGGTGTAACCATTAAGAACTAAAAGCCTATTTATAGGTGTTTCCGGCGTCAGCATAGGTCTAATGGAATCCCGGCATGTCTCGCGATCACTAGGTATAGAATGAAGATTAGGATGAGTCGCTCGGGAGAACGGGAGACCCGGCTTGCCAGTGTGTAGTGCATCGAGATCACCTAGAATAGCTATTAAGTACAGTACCTGTGTATAGTTTAAGTTGTAACCGGGACTTGACACATTTGTCTATGTAGACCACGGTAAATAAGAGAAGAAAAGAAAGATACGTTTATTTATTTGCAATGGTTGTAATGTTATTTGCTGTAATTTGAAGTAGGCCTAATTAATTTATGAGCGGTGGGCCGAACCAGTAAACACTAGTAGGTAATTCATTAAAATTTAATATAGTGTGTGTGCTAGGCGAGAGCATTCGGTTTTAAACTAATTGTATCCAGCAATTTTAAGACTGTTTGTGTATTGTCGAAGTATTTATTTTGCTGAACAAGAAATCATGTAAAAGACTTATGCTAAATGTAAAACCGCTATTGGGCCTGGCGATACGGTAAAATAA
The DNA here is from genome assembly GCA_003012365.1 of Medauroidea extradentata. Lineage (NCBI taxonomy): Eukaryota > Metazoa > Arthropoda > Insecta > Phasmatodea > Phasmatidae > Medauroidea > Medauroidea extradentata. Next base: position 30,750 of record PNEQ01029108.1, on the reverse strand, counting down.
CAGAAAATAGGTCTGGATACAAAATCTAGTAATAAGTTTTCTCTTTGGAATGTTTAATGTTAAATAATGTATTCTCAAGTTTTGAGGGAGTTAAAATGGTTCTAAGTTCTTAATGTTATGATGACACGTGAATTTAAGGTAAATATGTCTTGTGTGGACTTTTTGGAATCAGCATGAAATTCCAAGCAACATTGGACTCTTGGAAATTCTACGAGAATTGTGTCGTTCAAAAGTTATTACAGTTGGAAGGTTTTTGGTATTTACTTTGGAAATATGCAGATGAGTTCAGCCAGCCCTGCCATGGAGCCGCGGGGGCGCAACGATAGGGGTTCACAGAGGGTACTGAAGGGTGTACGGCCGGCTATGTCCGATGCCGAGATTTTATTTAATATAATTTTGATTGTTATAATTTTCACTAAAATGTTGAAGTACGTTTTCAAGTTCAGTAGAATTTTGCTGATTTTTCTGTGAGTTTAGTCTCTTTAATTTGTATCCAGACCGATTATTTAATGTTGATAGAAGGTTATAGGACATTTAACCGGAAGGGAGGACGCCATTGTGATTGCCGTGGCTGGTCACTTGCGAGGCTGTTCTTTTTTTTTTTTTTTAGCTGTCGGGATGTCGGAGTGAACGGACATGTGTGTGGAGAGAGGGTGCCTGAGTGTACACCACGTGGCGAGGAGGGTTTAGCAATAGGCTATAAGCATGTATTTTTTTTGGTAACGTGAGCCCTCGTGCTGCGCATTAAGAGTTTTGATTGGAATTCACGGTGAAAGTAATTGGCCCGTAATAAGTAAATTGAAGTCAGCCCACCGCAATTGTGTATAGGGACTTGTACGTTGTGCACGCTGCATTGAATCGGTGCTCTGAGTAAACATCCGAGAACTGAACTTCGCTCTTATTATTTGTGGGTAATAAGTATCCCTGTGGTAAAGTGTCTGTACTGGTATTCCTGTGAAATCCCGTTCCTTTCGTTTTGAACTGACGCCGAAGAGGGAGAGAGAACTCGTGACTTTGCCACTGAACCCAACGATAGCTAGCCGAGTGTAGGTTGAACCCAGGATTATATTATAAGTAAAGAGCGACTAGGGACGAGTGTGGCAACACACCTCGTAGAGGTACTTGGCGAGCTGGGTACAGTACTGCCACTGACGTAGGGCCGCCTTCTGCTCATCAGACATGGCAGGCGGGGCATTGTGGGGGGCCGGGGAGGCGACTGCCTGTGCTCCAGTAGGGGTGGAGCTGGCAGGGTTGGGAGTGGAGCCAGCATTGCTACTCCCTGCGGTGTGATAGTACTCCTGCAGCTTGGCCAGCTGGTCCTTCAGGTACTTGATGAGGGTGGCCGTCCACTCTGCAACAATATAATACAATTACTGCCTCCTTATCCTCACTTTATGCAGCATGGTCATGTGATACATAAGTACTAATAGAAGCAACATGACGTGGTTTCCATCTCATTCTTTTTAGATTTTCATGGTGTCAAGAGTTTGTGGATGTTCAGTTTCCATTAAGTTTAGTATGTCCTATTTTATAATGTGTGAGAAAATTTACATGTATGTTACATCACATTTGCCATTTCTAAATGTATAATTCTGATACAAACAAATTGCAATATTTCTTGGAATACAAGTTGTCTGTAAAACCAATGTCTCAAATGCCACATCGCATTGTTTACATGCCAGTACTCTCCGAGAAATGGTACTATAACACTTAAAAAGCTCCCTAATGTCAATTCTGGAAATAATAAGTAATTCTCTGATGATAAGCTTTGAATTGTTACATTTACTATTTATAAATATTTAATTAACGTACAACCTGATTACAGTGTCTCAATCACTACACATGGTTACATAAACCAATGACTCAAATATATGTGGCATTGTTTATATTCCGGTACAACCCAGAGAACTGGTACAATAACAATGAAGAAAAGTTTCCTTATATTGCACCTGACAGCATTACTGTATTTAATTGTGTGGCACTATGATGAGAGAAACTGACATCATAACAGAGTAACAGATGGTCACTGAATAGTGCAGCGTAAAACAAAATTGTGAGAAGAATATACGAGCTAAGTTTAATAATATTATTACGATAAAATACAGTACCATTAAAATGTACATAAAAGTTTAAAAATCTTTATGTAGCCAATGAAAACAAGCGTAAATAATTTTTTTTTCAAAAACCATACAAATTGTGAAAACAAAGCCATATAAATGATAAACATTTTAAATATCCTTGTTGAACTATTCACTCTGCAACTTAAAAGTTGTGTGTATTGAATACCAAATAGCACATTTTAAAGTTACGCTTAAGATACGCCAAATTAAGTTTAAAGAATTTCAGATGTCTAATACCTACAGTAATAATTGCCATTATAAGTGTGTCTAATCAATATTACGTGTATACGTATATTCACATGAAGTGTATAATACTGCATTAATCTACAAGCTGGCAACACCGTCCAAGCAGCAACTGTCAGCCTTCCTGCCGCTCTGTCAACTTTGTGGCACAGAACATTTCCATTAGTTAAATGTCCCACACGAGCACATAGTGTTAAATTTACAACAAAAGCTACATAGTAGAACATTAATCTAATGCCAGTCTAAGGTTCCTAAAAATTGTGTTGTTAGATCGCTGCTATCATTATTTTAGAACAACTAATTTTGACTCATAAAATGTCACTAAATTTTGTCTAAATTGTGTGTTTTGGTTAAAGATTGTGCTTTACTGTCGCTGGGAAAAAAACTTTCAATTTTTTATACGAAAAAGTTTATTAGTATAAAAGGCACACATTTTTTTAATAAAAAGATACCCTACAAGTTTATATTTACACATAATTTCCTTGTATCCAAAAATGTTAAAGTCATTAGTGACACAAAGTGCTCGAGTGAATTGCATCCATGCAATTAAAACATTATTATGTACGAAAGTTTTGAAAAACATGTAAGGCTAAGGAATGAAATAATGTCACACATGTAAAAAAAAACTTTTAATTCACGACGTAATACCCTAGGAAACACGGCCATGGTATATGTTGATCAAGTGATCAGTATATTGTAGGCTAGTTTTACAGTGAATAAAAATAATAAATTTTACTGGAGGATGTAATACCATGTGAAACATAGCCACGCCATGCATCGATCAAATAGCTACTGTGCAGCACATTGGTTTTACAGTGAATTTACTTTGCATAATTGTATTACCTATGACATTCTCGACTTTATTTTGTCATAATTATCTGGAAGTTAATGATTCGCTGTGGACTCGCAAGCAAATTTTTAACCACATTTTATTGTTGTTTCTTTACACTGATTTATCGTTGTGGTGTTATGTACAAACCTTTATGAATCAATTATTTTCACAATTTTTTTCCCACAGAAGGAAAGAGACGGACGGAGATGGTGTAGCGTACATACTTCTCACACACGTCAGTGTTGCGCACGCAGCCTAACTCGGCAACATATGAAGATACTCTCAAGACACGTGCTTCAAGTGCATTCCAACCAAAGCTGCTTACGGTTTTTTCATCATGTTTTTCTTATCTCACAGTTGCAGCTTACCAATAAATGGTAACTGCATTCTGCATAAATTTTTACCTCCTAGACATCAAAATGTTTATTTTTTGATGGCTGCTGAGAATGGTGTCATTAGATCACAGGTGTTGTTAGCTCGAGGTTCTACTAAACTGGAAACTTGAAGTTTCATAAAGCCACTCTACATTACAATACCATGAGTGCTGTAAAGTCACAATTAGGCACATACAAGAAAACCACAATATTTTTGTGTTGATCAAAACAAGAAGAGAGTAGTGAAGAAGTGCAGTAATTGACACGCAGCTAAAACAATAAACAGAATTGGTGTGTACTTGTACACACATTTTGAATGATTATTTGGTTTTTAAAAATTAGTTTATATTTCAAAAAAGAAACTTTTGATACATATGTAAGAGATGTCTTGTGCTTTGCAGTAAATTGCTTCAAGTTTTTTGGCAACAATAACAGTCGGATATCTATGGAAGTAACAAGAGAAAGAAAAGTATATGTCAAGAACATAGAGGTAATATATAGTAGAGGGAACATGACGTCACAAAAGTGTGTCCAACATGGTCTCGAGAGTTTGGTGTCGTTTACTCATGTTTTCTTGGCGTAAAAATGCAGTTGTGTTGTTTGAAACTCATGACGTACCTTCCAGAATATATATTTATTCATGTGGTGTCACCAAGATCTCGGTTCAAAACCTTATAATAAGTATGTAGCTAATATTTACTTTTTACTAAAAACAGCTGGGTTAAGGAAAACAGTAACGTGGCAAACATTGTTTACATTTGTTGTTCTGAAATTTCTACGCAATTATACTGTTCGATAATATGGTAGTATGCTCTCCTTAGTTCATAAATTCATAAGGTACCAAAATAACCCAACATAGCTGTGATCACTAAGCAATATTATCTTGGCTTTCAATGTTATTTCAAATCTCTTGCGCATATTTCACTAAAGTCACACATGTTGAACACACAATTCATACGCAGCTGTATAGAGGATACTCCCTCTTTCCTATATTTACTCTAAGTTCAGGAACAACATTTTATTAGTTCAGTTTTATCGGTATCATGTAATTTTGGAAGGACAAACAAGTAGGTACATAAATTATAAACATTAATATCTCAACATGTTTTGACTAATCTTAGTTATCTGTACTTGTTTTACCTGGTATTACTAAGTAGATGTATTAATTACTTACCCAGAGTAAAGACCTCGAAAGTTGCATAGATTTATACTCTCAGCAAACTTTAATGAAGGTTTTTTAATTACAACCAACCACCAAGCTGGACAAGACAAAACAGATAAAAAATTTACTCTCCCTAAACTATATATGTACTGTGTGTTAAATTCTTTTATTTCATTAATGTAAAACAATTAATTTCCTACTTGAAAATGTAATCGCAGCCTGCAACATACTGTACAGAATACAGTACGTTAGACCTAATTGTAGCATGCAAGCATTGAGGTAAAAATTGTAATTTGAGACGATTAAAGGTGACCTAACACGAACACATCAGTATTTGGTGTTTTGAGGGGACAAACTCTGTCAGTAACATTTCTGAGACATAATTTCCAGGCACTGGCACTGTGAAGCCACTCAAAATCAGGGTTATAGCTACTGTACTTGAAAATATTTGTTTTTTGTGGGCGGTCTATTCAAAATATGTGGCAAAATCTGCAGAAGTGGCACGTATTTCAGTCACCAATCTGGACGACTTGTATTACTAGACTAAGCTTGGATAGTGCAGAATATCCTTTTGTACTGGTAAATTATACTTATGGCATTACAGTAGTGTACTAGCTACATACTGTATATAGTACAAAAATGCTGGAGTTAACCTCTAAAAATTTTCATAGTAATTAGGGATTGCAAAGTAAAAGTTTTGTGACACATAACCACTTCTTTTTATATTATTTGAGAATTTACTACCTACAAATGAACTTAAAATGTTCAATGTTCAGGAGACATAAATAATTTATGATTGTACAATTTATTCTATGCCTGAATTATATTCTTCTGATGACATTTTTACCTGGTAAACTCACCCAGACTTTTCGACCAACAAAAATTCTGACATGATTTTCTTTGCTGAAAATGCACTCAAACACCTTACAACATAATTTTTTTTTATGTACACAAGCAGGAGTCTGTGTTTGTTTACATCTCACACACACTTTCCTGTTTTATGTCTCCTGCCAGCTAGCTACCATGCTCTTGAACAGGGTAGACCTGAGTGGATACGACTAAGAAGGGCGAGTTGAATATTTAGAAATCTTGTGGGTCGGTTGACTGTACTTGCACACAGTTCTTGAACTGTTTTAGAGTAAACACCTTTTACAGTAAATTTATGAATGGAAAGTATTTCATTTTTTTTACCTTACTTTAACTTTTGAATTTTAATCTGTTAATTTGCTATTGACTTTAACCAGTTAAGTTTGATAGAAATTAACTTTCTACTTCAATTCTGTTAAATATTTGATACATTAACTTTAACTCAAATTGGTTAGTTATTGTTGGTAACTTTCCCAACTGCAATTAATGCCAACCAATAAATTTAAAATTACATTTAAGTAAGAACAAAACAGTAACACCATGATAAACTGTAAAATACAACAAAAAATAAATGCTTAGATGCTATATCTGTCCAGTTTAATACAGAACAGGACTTCAAAGAAGTAAGACAAATGAAATGGAGTGCCCAGAAAGCAAGAAAAAATTAGTAGATGCAGTACCTTGCGTGGGGTCGGTCAATTGTCGGCGCTTGATCTTGACCTCCGAAACTGCCACAGTGTATGCGTAGCTCAACTTTATGAACCACGAAGCCCGCAGCATCGGAACCTGGTACTCACACAGCATCGAAAATATTTCTTCCTTCTTGTTGAAGTTTGGAGCCTAGAGAAACCAAATTTATTAATTATGTACAGCTGTTACCAACAGTACCAGTGCCACTCTCTGGAACCAACCAAAATTACTAAAATCATTCCCACAACTAGCCCACCATGCTGATTCCTTCTCACAAGTACGCTTACATCCCATTATCTTGCATACAAATTTTGTTTGAGTTTGTAATATGTTCTCATGCTTGTTAATGTAAATCATCACTCACAACTCATTAATAAAAATCTATCTTACTGTAAGCTACCAGCAATGTAACAGCCACACCTAAACATCAATTCAATTTTCCCAGTTCCTGAAGAATTTAAAAAAAATTATACTGCATGTTCCACTAGAGAACACTTGCTCATCAATACGCTTAAACACAGACTCAAGTGATTCTATCTTTTCTTTCACACATTTTCTGAAACTGTTGCACTTGCAACGCAACAAATTTATCATGTGATTTCTGTGTGCTCACTCAGCTCATCAGCACATTTACCAAGATCATTAACGCTTGCTTCTTAAGATATTTCTTCCTTTTGATAGCTAGCAATTCCATTACTAGATTTTTATATATTTACAAGATATTTTCCCCCATTTCTTTTGTAAGATGTGCCATATACTTTACCTGGCACTTTTTGCACATGACGACTCATCTGAAAATAAAACCTTTGATATGCCACCACAAAATATTATATGGTCTTTGACAATCATTAGTGACATATGAACATTTTTTTGTTTTAATTATAGAAAAAATGAGCTGCAGGCCAGATACCACCATAACATGAATTCAACATTTGTCTACAATAAAATTCATCGAGTCTGTTGCTGTCGTCGAAGTGCAAAATTTCTGGACTGTGCTTGAAGGGCAGTTTTCGGTAAATGCTTTAAATTGCAATAGGAGTGAATAAAAATTGTTCACATTTGCAAGTTTGCAAACTGGCATGTGGGAAAGTACATTCTTGATAAGCAATTGTTACTTATCAATTTATACACAACTTCACTTATTTAGAGCAGATGTTTTGCTACTGTAGTTTTGATAACTTAATAATGAAGTAAACAAAAAGTCACTTTCTTGGAGGACCATAACCTCAAAACTACGGCCAACAATTACCAATCAAATGTAAAGAACATTTTTAAAAGTGTAAAATATAAAGAAATACAAACCTTGTATGTGTACTTTCAAAGCACTCTTGCCAATCATGACAATATCTAGTACTTTATTGCATCCAATACATTCTGCTTTTGTCTTGTATTTTTGTGCATTCATGATGATTCTTTGTACTGTATTCCTTCTTGCAAGGCCAATTTGAATTAAAAACACATTTTCCACAAGCCATTTTGAAAGCATTATAAAACTTCGTACCTAAACAGCATTTCTCAAAATGAGCCATTGAGTCCTACCATACAGTTGTTGTTGACAATGTTGTAATAATAGAACACAAAAGTAATTTGTGATTACAATTAGCATACTGTAACATCAATTATGCCTTTCTTTAAAGTTGAACTGAATTACAGTATTAGGAGATTTGATTTTATGCTTTTAGTTCTTGGGTTTATCACTTCGTTCGTTATAGTTTCATTAACCAATCACTGAAATTTTACAAGCACCTGTGTACCATGCAATGTGCACCTCCATTTTTTATAAGCTGCTTGGGAAGAAATATTTTCCAGTGAAATTTTAAAACACTAACTGCCTTTGTTCTGTGTTGTGTTACGGTGCTTATGCTCTTTCAACCAGCAGCACGTCTAGATAACTTGTGTGCGGCCCAAAATATTACAGTAGTTCAACAATGGTGAACTATGGTACATCAAACTGTCACTTGAGCCACTCTTAACCACAGTTGTTTACTTTCTGATACTGGCCTCTCAGCTGGTGAAGACACATTTTTTTTGGGCCCTCAACTTCAACCATGTTAAAAAAAACCTACTAAAAGAAAGCCGGCTACGATAGTTTCACATTTCTCCTGATTGTTTTGTTAACTTAACTTTTTGTCAATGGTAAAAAATCGCAAGTTCTTACACACCTTCAGTGTTGATTAATTGAAAGATAATATGTGCATAAAACAACAAAAACTATACCAGTTTACAATGTGATTTCATCATTTTTGCAGGCACACATGTCCAACTGTGGGACGGTACACGAGGGTTGGCAACTAACTCTCTCTAGACCAGCCGCCACATTATACTGTTGCCAAGTATCCCATTCAATCTTACCTTGTGTCCCACACACATGTACGTACATGTTAAGACGTGCTACACACATGCCAATTTCTGAAGAGAAAAACATTTGTGTGTAGTACATGGGTGAATTTAAACCTCAAATATTTTCCCCCAAATAATTATTTAAAACATAGGTGCAGCTTACAAGAAGGATATTAATTTTAATGGTCAAAAAAATATAATTGTTTGAATTCCTGAGCAGTTTACCTACATTGTTTTGCACTGTATATAATCTTTCTTTCAATAAATGACTGCAACGGAAATTGATTATTTATGAAAGTCATTGGCATGTTCAGTTTGATGACCAGAACACTGAAAAATAAATTTCACTTCTTCACAATAAAAGAAGTACAGTACATACCAGAATATAAGATAAGGTTTTCTTTACCAGAATTCATGATTCAAAAAGTAAGAGTCACCTTACATTCATACACTTTGATTTTTAAGTAATAATTTTGGATCAATGTTTTCAGATTGTACACTGGCACTCTTTAAACAGATGTTTCTAGAAGGTTAAATCTTTTTGGAATGTGTCATACTAATCAAGAACACATCTCTAGCTTGAAAACATTGGTGCAAGTTATGTAATAGTATACAGTCTTTATTAAATTTTCCCAGAGGGAAAACGGTTCAGCGAGTTTGACCATATGGCTACAAGAGGTATTCTGCAAATAGTTTCTGTAAAAAGAAACAAGAAAGTTATACCAGTAATAAGGACTTCATGATGGCAACTAACAACGCTGCACACACAGATAACTTAATGAAAAGTGAACGACGGTGGAAACCACAAAAAATATTAACTGATGAGCTGTAAATCAACAAGGAAACTGTTTAGCGGACCAAAACACAGTCAGCTTCAATTATTTGGAGAAAAAAACAGACTGTTGAATTTGATCAACAATCAATATCAGCCTAGTTGTTTGTTAATAATCCATAAGATTAGTAATTTGGAGCAGTCAATTAAAATGTTTTTTTTTTTATTTAGCATTTATGTAATCTTTTTTAGCCAATTCACATGATACCTACATAAAAATCAGCAAATAACTATTTTTTCTTGAAAACAAAGTTGTACCTGGGAGGTCGTGTTAGATTTGAGGTCATGTTTTGGAAGCCCCTTTTTTGTAGAGCTTTGTTTTTGAGGACTAGACTTCTTTCGTGTCGAGCTTTTTGGAAGAACTTTTCGAGTATAGCGATGCCCCGATAGGCGAGGTGTAAGCCTAAGGGCTCGGGCTGCCAGATGGCAGGAGTTTAAGTTAAGTTTAGTTCGTTAGCTTTTTTATTACTATTAATTTTAATTTCGGGTAGTCGTTTATTTATTACGGGATAAGAAGACTTCGTAGCCCTGAGATGGATGAGACTTCACTGGACAGGAACATCAAAAAGATAAGTATTCTTTCTTGTTATTATCTTTATCATTAATTATTATCCATTACCCTTTAGTTTTCGTGTTCGGTTTTTATTGTAATAGATGTGGATACATTGACGCGTGTATTTGTTGTTGGCCAGTAAAATCGCCGTTTATTAAATGTTTAAGCATAATGTAATGACCTCGGGATTGTTTTGTAATGCCAGAAACCACTTTACTGTGCAGTATCATTTCTTAATGTAATACCTGTATGTTCATCACATCATAATAACAATAATGTAATTTATTTTTGTATAACATTTTATTTGAATCTTTTGTAATAAACTCCAATCATTTGAATTCATTCTTTCATTTCAAGTATTAGATCTGTAGTCCCCTTATCATTTATTGACAGCCCCTAATTGCAGAACATATATCTTGATTTAATTACTTTATTAATAGAAGATTATGGGTGACAAGCACATGCGCGATGCAAGATAGGAGACACGACCCGTATTGGGATGTTAGTCTATATTCAATCTTCAGTACCCCTCACAATAGATAGTTTGCCAAGCGGAAATTATTATTTTGTTTCAGTTAGTTTGTTGTGCTCTACCATACAATACTTTATGTAGCTAGGCTACAAGGTGGAAACTTTGTCTTTAAAAGTATTTGTTGGTTTTTATTTTACTTAAGAAGCTACGTACCGTATGTGTTTATTCCCCCCAATGCTGTTTTAATAATTACAGAGTTTATTTTATCTTTATTGCTTATCGTTATGGTTCAGTCAAATACTTGTTTTATTTACTTGTGATGTTTTATTTGCTTTCCACCTCGTAGGCTTGCATAGCTTAATTCAGATATACTACTTACATCCCCCAGTTTACATCTCATTTTACAGTCAACACCTTAGCTACAAACAAGGAGTAACATAACTATCAACGCAACGATACTGGCTTCTCCACATCTGTTTAACTATGTATTTTTACTTTATTTATTTTACTACGCCCAGCCTCCTGACTATATATATATATATATATATATATATATATATATACGGTGTGTGTGTATGTATGTATATGTATATGTGTGTGTATGTATATATATATATATATATATATATATATATATATATAATACTGATATCGCAGCACAAGGCTACTTTCGGAGCTCTTTCATAAAATTTCCTTTTTGAAGTTGTGACGTTGTTAGTATTTGGATGTTTTTATTTGTTGTGATGGTAATTAATGTTTGTATTTATTTACCAAACTGTATTGCAGAGGTATTTAGATCTAGATTATTCATTTCAATTTATATTCTGGCATGTAAAGGTTTGTGTACGTTTCCTATTAGATATAGTGCTCCTGAAAGCTTCTGGGGATGTTCTACAAGGTTACAGCAGTATTGGGCTAAATTCCGAGTCATAGTTTGTCGTTCCCATGGCTGGGAGATACTGATTATTTTTTTCGTAAGGATGGCTGATGCCGAGTTGCACATTATTCTGATTGGATGAGAGAGGTAGTGTAACTCTGCTATCCTATTGGGAAGCGTAGAGTGTTTTGCACACGTTCACACCAGTTCCAAGCCTACACCTTTGTTGAGGCAGGGTTATGGCGTGGCTTGTCACACAAAAAGTATGTGAAGTGAGCGTTAACATTTAGCTTCCTCCGGCAACTCCAGTGGCGTAATCTTGCTGCAACCTGTTATTCAGACTTTGGTTTTATTAACTTTAAATTCTTTCTATTTCATTTCATTCAGTGGGAGGAAACAGTTTAGGCATTGAGAGTGATAGTGTCCTCACCTTCGTAAATTTAGTAGCTGTGAATGTCCGTTGTGCTGTTTGCTGAACTTAACGATGTCATTGTCGGGTCATAAACTTTATATGGAAAAAGTGCCAAAGGCTGTAAGTATTTCAGTAATGTACATTAAACTAGACTAAGTTCAAATCACATCCTCTATTATTTTGAAATGCCCAAGAATAAACTGAGTCGCCTTCAAGTGCCTTTGACTATTACACAAAGTGTGGGATAGTTAAATGTTATGCAAATTTAATTTTGCTATGAGATATTCTGTCATTGAGGAGTGGAATGTTACAAAACGCTGCCTTAACATGAGGCAGAGAGAGTTGAAAACATCATGTCAAGAAGAATACTACAGACTGTCCTAAGAGGAATGTTTCCGAGTAATTTACTTAATATTTCATATTGATATTACACTACACCATTATTATCAGCACTAACTTATAAAGAGAATGTAAAATATTATACTACAGTAGTTGTGTGCCGAGACAGCTTGGCATGTGTAATACTAAAATCAATTTGAAATGCAATTTGTTAAAATGAAGTGCAAAAAAAGTTTCTGTCAATATTACATATTGTAAGACTTTCTTTTCATACCAATAAAAATTATTCTCTCATGAGAATTGTTAACAATCCATCAGTAACATGACGGTTTAGTAAGTAATTACAATTCTGAAGCCCCAATAGTTTTGATCCTTCATTCACTTTGTCAAAAAACTGTTTATTAATTCAATGCATCGAAACATTTAATGTAGATGTGTATTTTACTTGAATTAAAAATAATAATTTTTTTATGAAACTTAAAAGATGTGCTTTACCGGTATTTAAAATTTTTTTTTCAGAATTATAGCGTACTCTGCAAATCACAGCCAGTTTAATGCAACATATTTTAATACAGATACCCATGTTTTAGAAATATCTTACCCAACTTACTATCGAATTTGCTTCCGAACATTAGCTCGTCATAATAAGCATATAATTATAAACTGGAATAAATCTGTTGGCTAGCCTCCTATAACATCTTTGAAATGAAGTAGGCAGCATATGCTCAATGGCTGCTCGCTGTCAAAGTCATGTCACGCGATTGGAACTGCATCTATTTGCTTCTTAATTATTGGCTCAGGATCCTTCAGGAAGTTTCAAATGAATCAAGAGCCAATTGCAAAAGTAATATGAAATTACAGTTTATACTCTTGCCTCTACCCAAAACAAAATGTGAATTGTTCAGGTTCCTACCTATCTACCTACTTGCATTGGTTTAATAAATTAAACAGAGTACTCTTTCATTTTTCATTGACAAAATTAAAAAAATTACAGTGCATGAAATTACGATTTATTATTTTCTACACAGTAACAAGCACAAAATGTTTTGCAAGTTGCAGCGAGCAGAGACAGACTACTGCTCAAATCCCACGTTGCAGCTAAGCTGTACAGAGACAGACTGGTCACGAGTTGTGGCATGCAGCGAGCAGCAACAGACTGTGGCTAGCAGCGACAGGCTACAGTTGCCTCCCCGCTCACAGCCAGCATTGTTGGAGCTGCTCACGTTGCAGCTAGGCCTAGCAGCATCAACAGTGTGACGCAGGGGTGGCAGGTCGCAGCGAGCAACGACGTAACTGCTCGTTTCACAGCTTGATAAGCATGGCTGTGTAGTATGATAAAATAATATTACTTGTAGCACAGTTTTAAAAAAATACAACGTTTCTCATACTTTAGTTCGCAGAGTCCTCCAGCTGCCCTCTATTTTATAATAATAATAATAATAATAATAATAATAATAATATGTCACAACCTTTTTATTGTATTTAAATGCACAGAGCACAAACATTAACGATAGCTAATTATTTATTTCACAAAATAATGGCGAAAAATTCTTTACTTAGCATCACTATTAAATATTTTAGGTCGCAACAGATGGCAGAACATTGCGGAACATCATACTGTATTGTAAAGGGCACTGGGACCAACCAGCATACCTTATGCTTAGGATATTAAGTTTTAGTGGCAATTATCCATTCCTTCATATTAAAGTGTAATGGTAGGTATAATTGTGTAATTCAACTATGTTATTGTAAGTTTTCGGGACGTCGGTGGGCGCGTTTTGTGGGGTGGCCAAACGGCAATGCCGCACGAGCCGGTGATTTTCATTAATTCTTGTTTGACTCTGAGAACCGTGGGCACGTTGAGTGCACCAGTAATGTAAATTGAACTTTCTGGTTTTTTTCTTGGAATATAGTTGTTGGAGAGAGATACTTTTGAACATACTAGTAAGCAGAGGCCGTGAAAGCCCGAGTCAGCGATCCATACGCATCCGGGACTGACTGCATCCTAACACGAACTTTAATGTAGTATTTGATGTAACTGGAACTTCGTCCACTGGTACGCTGATACCTTTGTGAATGTTGTTCAAATCCTCTGTTGTGAATGTAGTGGAAGTTAAAACAATAAATGGCGGGCTGGTAGTTGATGGTCGTGGTACCGCCAGTGTACAGAATCAACAAAACATAGTTTTATTTGGTGAAAACCCCTCTTAACGAACTTGCAATTAGCTCCGCTTCAAAGAAAAACCAACTCTAGGAAAACCCTTGGCGGTGAGGGAAGCACTGCCCGAGGGCGGGACGCCTTACAGTATTATAAATTCACTGTGTAAAACATAGATGGCATGACCAAGTAATTTTATTGTTTTTGCTCTTAAATTTTGTCCCAAATATTACTTTAAACACAACTTTTTAATTTGCTGTAATTTGGTACAGTCAAACACCATAACTATGACATTGGTAACTACGACAACAACACAACCATGACAAGATTCTCAATCCCAGTCAAAAAAATACAAATATTAAAAAATAGGAAAAAATTGGGCAAAATGCAAGAAATCTCAAGTAGAAAAGGTTACAGTATTTCAAAACATTTTCGTAAGCACGCAGCAATATTATACTAGAAGATGTGTAATTACTGCAAATTCATAAGCCACAACTATGGCCGTAGAAGGACAGGTCTGGACACACGCCTGGAAACTTGACCCCTTTGTTGTTTGACTTCAGTTCACCAAGTTGCTGATAGTGTTGTGCGTCTTTGGCGCTGCAATCAGGACGGTCAGGCTCAAACACAGCCCACTTCCCTCCCACTTCTTTCTAGTGATTACATTATAAGGATAAGCAATTTATCAAAATGTATTTTTTATCCATTTATGAAATACTTCCTTCGCTCACAATCCTAAATAATGGCTCCAGCAATCTTTATTTACTTTATAATGCAAACACTGGAAAAAAGTGGGCAGAGTTTAAGCCCGACTGCCCTGATTGCAGCGCCAAAGACGCACAACACTCTCGGTAACTTGGCGAACTGCAGCCAAACAATAAGGGGGTCAAACAAAATGCGTTGGTAGGTAGGCGAGTGTCCAGACCTGTACTTCTACGACCATGGGCACAATTGTAAAAACAAAAAAAAAATCTTGTGAAAAAACTTCAAAAACTTGCAAACCTTCTGCAACAATATAGTTATTGCACGTGCCTAGCAAGTTTGGGATGCGCGGGCAACATCGAAGCAAGGCAGGCTCTGTCTTACCCCCTCCACCTGTCCTTTTGCCAGGACTCATGACTGCGCACTTAGCGTCAGCAAAACCAATAGTTTGGTGGTACCTACCCCCATAAGTTGCTATGCTCCAACTAGTCAGCGGCGACACTTTCTCATCTCAGGGTTCGTTCGTGGATACGTGCAAGAAGAAGCAGACGCCTCGAAATAAATTCACTTATTCAAAGATACCTTCGGTTTATTTAGGATAAATCATTCTGCACTCAAAATACAATGCTACTCGTGGCCAAAAAGCTTACTACTGAATTACATTAATGGTATTGGTGAGTCGCGTGTCCATCTCCCGCGAACATTCCTGGTTAGCACATATCACGAAAGCAAAAAAACAGTAATAAACGAAATAATATTCAGTTAGAGCTTGTAGCGTCCACATGGCCCAGTGCTACTACCATCCCAAACTTGAGCTTTCTTCCCGCGTCTCATACCGAAAATTACAGCGCCGTGTTACCTCCACGAGAGTCAGAACAAGAAGAAGGCCGAGACGAGGTCCACACGGGGTACATCGCCTAGCAACCGAGGTCAACATGGCGACTTCCGGGAATGTTCTCGGTAGCACAAATATAAATACTGGGTGCAAAGTTACTACTAATTAATCTGTTATAAATTCCAACAAAATATATAAATTATGTGCACGTAGTTAAAAACATATTACATATCATAATAAATTATAGAATTTGAATAAGTTGCTGGGTGCTCATTTTGCTACACTCATGCGACGTCACTTCCCTTGGAAAACTCCCATCAACCTCCACTCACTGTCCTCCTCAGCCGAGGTGCCAGCCTGTCTGACCACTAATCCCACACCTCTGTCTTTCTGAGTCCAAATTGGTAAATATGGCATAAAAGTTGTTACGGTAATTTCACACAAAAAATTTTACTTAGATAAATCTCATAAAATTGCACGCTGATTCAAATGAGCCCAAACACCGCTAGCTTACTACAAATTTGACTATTTATGGAACATAATACATTTACCGACTTACATTTTCATAGTTGTCATAATAACTTTTTATTGGATAGCTACGCATCTTGTTATTTTAACACCCTTGCACTCTCCTGCAATCACATTAACTTACTAATAGTGAAATTGACGTACGGCTCACCATACCAGCTCTACTTGATATTAAATTAGATTCAGCAACATGCTGTTTTGCATGTGTACATTTTCTAGGTTACAATGACCTCACACTCTGTGACAAAATACAGGAATTATACATGGAACTCTTTCCTTTGAATGACATTAAGTTAGGAATTTACAACATTGAAGGAAAGAGAGAACAACTTGCTTTATATTGAGACTATGATTTTATATGATAAATGTTCTTGCTGCTTCTGCCGAACGAGGCTTAGCCAGGGTGACAAAAGCACAT
The DNA here is from genome assembly GCA_003012365.1 of Medauroidea extradentata. NCBI lineage: Eukaryota > Metazoa > Arthropoda > Insecta > Phasmatodea > Phasmatidae > Medauroidea > Medauroidea extradentata. The sequence goes on along the minus strand of PNEQ01029108.1, from coordinate 13,996 downwards.
CAATACCATTATTACAGACATAGAGAGGCCAGCTGCATCCAACCATTGGTATGTTGAGACCTGCAGCCCTTTGATAGCAATGGCAAGCAAACACAAAAAAAAAAACTAAAAAAATTATAGGATAGTACCCCTTGTCACATTACAATAACAGCTCAACTTTTACTCCCAAGTCCTTGCACCCTTTGTGATTACCAGAAAGGTCAGCGAATGAGAGGACATGCAATGTCTCCCTTGCAGACTTCATGAATCTTGAACATGAGTCACCATTGTATGTTGGTTGTTCAGTTCGGGTAGTGTTCGGATTTTGAATACATCTCATGGATTACTTTATACATTTTACTGGCTATGTTTCTGAACTTCGACTTCGGATAGCAGTTGAAACTGACTTGATTGATTATAGACAGCATTTTTGCGTGATTATATTGAATTACGATTTTATTTATGTTTTGTGCATGACGGACTTCTAATTTGACGAGATTAGTGGAAATGAGCAGAAAATATTGATACTCCTGGAGAAATATAAGATCATAAAGGAAGTGGAAGAGGCGAAAGTGACAAAATCTGATGTTGCATGGTGGCACATCATCCCAACTTCATCATTGTCCACCATATTGAAGAACTATGAAGTGATTGTTAAAGCTGTGGAGAAGGAAGGACACAGTGTAAAAGATAAAAACATCAGAGTTTTGGACAATCTTGATTTGGAGAAGGCTCTATTTGACAGGTTCACAGAGAAGAGGACACATGGCTTGCCAATTAGTGACCCTATGATCCAGGTGAAGGCCGACATGTTTGCATTTTAAAAATTAATTTGGAAAACTTCAAAGTTTCAAAGCGATGGCTTGACAGGTTTAAGAAAGTCATATCATCTCGATCCACAACATCTGTAGAGAAAACAGGTAGGTGCCAGTAGGTTCTGTTGATAATTGGCTGCCTGTATTGTACAGAATACTTGGGTGTTATAAGCCACGCAATGTGTACGACGTGAACGAAGCAGGTATGTTTTATGATCTGCTACTAAGCCGGATACTTGCGGTAAATGGGGAGAAATACACAGATGGCAGAATGAGTAAAGAGCACCTGACTATTCTCTTCTGTGCCAACATGGACGGCACAGATAAGATGAAGCCACTTGTCATCTGAAAGTTCCAAAAGCCTCGCGTCTTCAAGGCCCACACCTTACTCCCAGGTCTGTAAGACTTCAATAAGAAGGCATGGATGACGACATTAGTGTTCACAAAGGGGATCAGAATGTGAGACACTCGCATGGCTTGCCAAAATATGCACGTAATGTTGATTGACGACAATTGTCCCGCCCACCCACACAATGACAACCTCAAAAACGTGAAGCTAGTGTTTTTGCCAGTGAACACTACCAGTGACCTGCAGCCCTTGGACCATCATGTCATCCAGTCTGTGAAGACACATTAGTACAGTCGGCAGGTGGCATGGTTGATAAGAGATCTTGACTTTGGGCAAGAAATGAAGAAGCAGAATGTGCTAAATGTGATGCACGAAATTGCAGGTGCGTGGGACAGTGTCAACGCACAAACAATTCACAATTGTTCCTGTCATTGTGGACGAAGCCCCCTTACCCACTTTCCCAGATGCTGAGGAAAACGTCAATGATCCTGACGTGATGGATGTGTGAGACGCCGAGCCCCAGCCCGGTCCGTAGTCCCCCTCCTCCACAGCCTGAACCACCAGCCAATCATCAGCACGTTGCCTTATCGCATGTTTATGTTGCTCCATGTGATGATAATGCATGGAGAAAGTTTGCACCAAAATATACCTATGAGTAGTTTGTGTGCACAGCAGATGACATGGCAGTCTGGACCGGTGCAGTGATGATTTCATCAAACAAAATCACACGTTGGATGAGGAGGAAGTGAGGAAGAGCCACCAAGACCAAAGCCTTCCAAGGAAGCCTGCCTAAACGCTCTAGAAGTGTTGGAGGAACTATTTGAAACAGACCCAGTTCCCCAAATAAACGTGAAAAATAGTATGGAAAACCTCCAGGGGTATGCAGCGTGGAGAGTGCGCTGACAAAAGCAGGACAACTATAACTGAATTTTTTTTAAATGAAATGTTTACTTTGTGCTGTAAACAAACTTTTTTTATTGGTAACAATATAAGTGGTAATGTGTATTAATATTTAAAACACTGAGTGATTAACTCCAGTTATGCAGTTTGCAGTATAGCACTTCATGTGTAGTTTCTGAAAATTACAATTACCTCATTACATACTATTGTACTAAGTGCTTTTGTAAGTACTAGAGTTTATTTCGAATAATACTCATATAATGACATAGATTTTGCGAAAACTGTGGAAAACTGAAATAAGTACAGTCAGACCCAGGAATCGAACCCATGTCCTCTCGAATTTGAGTCCAACGTGTTACCACTGCACCACCTCGCTCGTGAATTGTATGAACTGTGTGTGCTGCTTCAGTGTAATGTTTATACTTATTTCCAGTATTTTCCTTTCCAGTACATGCCTAATGCAATAATGTATGTTCGAAAAATTTTCTTCCTGAGTGTTTAAAATTACAAAACAGGACCTGCCTACAGTGCATAGAAAATATCCCCCCCCTCCCCAATCTTTGTTCATTGACGTCAATGAACTCATGAAATATTACGAGTGACAGCATTCTTTAACAAGGTATTGCCAAAACAACTCCAAACTTAAAAAACTAATGCCATGTGAGAATCTGGAATTCATTAGCTGCAGCAAACTGACTGCTGTCCTTCACATCAGTGAACTACACTGCCAAATAACTATCACAGCTGATATTTATGTACAGTACTACATGTACATCTCATTATTTATTATTTAATTTATTTATAAATAATTTATCTTAAGGTCACTAATGTACTCTATAGCTGAAGGTTGCATTTGTATGACCGTACGTTAGATGCCTATTCCAAACACGAGTCTGAAAATATGTAAATATATACAGTGCTTACCATTTTTAAATATGAAATGATAGATCTAACAATATTATACAGTTATTTATTTACATTCAGACCGATGACAATATTTTCTTAGAGTGAAAATACATACTGCAACTATTCGTGTACACACCACACATTTTTTCTCTAATTTTGGAGTTGAAATAGAGGTGGGCACTGTGAGGTATTTGGCCATCCCACCCCACCTCCATCTAGAGTTTTTTTTTTGCTGGATACATTTTTTTTATATAGTAGTTTTCATTATTCATTAAAGTAGGTTCATAGAAATTTGATTGGGTTTGTCCTAATTATAACCCGGCAGCAGTATGGACACAGGATCCCAGGATGCTGAGCTAAAGTGTAAGGTGATCTGAGTTAAAAGTATTTTTTTTACATTTTCGGTCGTTCGGTTAAGTTTACATGCCCGGCCTACTGTAGCTTGAAGTGTTGTGTGATAGTGCAGTAAAGGCCAAAAAAAAAAGAAAGTAAGCCTTTTAATAAGTATAATGTTTTCTTTCCTTTAAACTATGACCATAGGGTTTTAAAAGTAAGAAGAAAAAAAAAGAAAAAAAAATAAATAAACAATTGACAATTTAAGAAAATAAATATTAAGTTGTAAGTTGTAATCTTAAATAATTATTATCTAATTTCCGTTGGGCCGCGCCATATTGGATTTATCTTAAAGTAGAAGAACTAAGAAACCACAGTAACAAAATGCACTCAGCGCCTGTTAAACTATACAAGGAATGATTTGATATTCAATT
>PNEQ01029108.1:0-10180 GCA_003012365.1 Medauroidea extradentata | reverse complement strand
TTTGGAGAGCATGGTGAACGGACGCACGTGGTCGTGATGAGTGCATTTTGTATCGCCCGGCATCGGGTTTTAAAAATAAACTACACTAAGGTTTTTAAGGGACGAACTGGTGCGTGAGGATAAAATTATACGTGTAATGCATAATTTTTATCAAACTCGAAGTTGTTTTGTAAGAATGTTGCCTAAATGCTTTGAGGCCGAGCCCATCGGGTTTTCTTTTTTTATATTTGTGCACAATGAAGTGATCAAGTGTGCTGAAAATGTGCGGCATGTTTAACAGTGAATAAATCACCATATTAAGCACTAGCTGAATCAAGTCATTTGATATTTTTTTTTAATGGTTTAACAGTCAGTTTTTCTTTTGAACCCACGCCTAACCTGAGGTAAGAGATGCTCTACGACTGATCACTGACCGAAGAGAGGATTTGGTGCCCAGGCGGGGCGCTTTCACTGGAGGCGGAAAGACGACCATCACAGCACGGAATTAATTAATACAAAATGTGTGTTTTCTGAGAAAAACTGTTATACAGTAGGTCATCAACACTACACCCAATTTATGAAAGAAACTCCCCAAGAAGGTAAATATATAAGGAAGTACACAAATAATGTAATTGTAGAGAAAGGTCTGTTTTGTTTACACCAAGTCCCGTGCATGACGTTAGGTCAAGCACTGAGCAGGTGACGTGTCTACTGTCAACACAGGCAGCAGTGAGATGGGAGAGGAGAGAATGTAAAACATGTGCTAGCATGTGCAGGCAAGTTCCGAATGATTGATAGAAAAATAAAACGTCACTGTATGATACACATTTGACAGTTACAATGTATCAGTGTTCTTCATGAGCACATTAGTTGAAGGGCGGAATATTCAGTCGTCTAGCAAAATGATTTGCTCAACTTAAGGATATCAAGTATGTAAAATTCATAAGTTTTTTTATTAAATTAAAACAATGTTAGTTTTGTAGAAGATACATGTAAGCAAAACTTCTCCTCGAAATATTTTCAACTTGCATAACTATCCCTATAACAGCATGTCAAAGTCAAAAATTGCATGAGTATGCTTTGGCAAAAAACAACTAATACAATGAAATGAAACAATTCGCTGTGAAATCACATTCTATGCACTATATGCTAAAAGAAATTAAAACCAACAGTAATATATATCTTTAAACTTAAAAAAATTGCTGAATTTTAGAAATTTGTTTGTTTTCAGCAATTTTATAAAATACACAAATATATTGTTGTGAGTTTTAATTTATTTTAGCATGTAGCACAGTCCATGTTATTTTACTGTGAATTAATTTGTTTCAGTATGTTTGTTTTTGTCAGAAGCAAGCTTACATACAATGCAAATTTTGATTTTTGCACATTGTTACGAGAAAACTATGTGAGCTAAAAAAAAATTTCCAAGAGGATATAACACTCAGAAATATCACCTACCAAATTATCATAATTTTCAGTCAATAATTATTAATATTACACATTGGAATATCCCGACTTTCTTGCTTCAGAAGTGCATCAGTAAAATATTCATTGATTGCGATAAACTCTCATCTGCTTACAAAACAACAGTGACTAGTGAAAGGTACCAGGTACGTGAAGTGTAGCAACGCTGTGTCTGCTGTGAGACATGAAGTGTGTCAACCCTGTATCGGCTGCCAGGTCACTGCCAGCCAACTGCCGTTTATACTCTTTGTTTTGTCTGGTACACAAGCAGGAAGTAACAGCCAACCAGAGCTCTTGCAGACTACTCTTTCATCACCCGCCATCCTTCTCTTCCACACTACACAATGTACGTATACTGTACACACACAGGCCCGAACATGCGTTCGCGCTGGCTGGCTGGCTTGCTTGTTCACAAACATGTGGATGTGGCATATGATTTATTGCATGCACTGTCTTCAGATAACCAGGAGTAAACAGAAACAAATTTTAAATTTTTTTTTTCTCTCCAGAACCTTTTAAAATTAGGGTGAAGCGTTTATCCAAGCAAATACGATAAAGTATGTACATAACCCATTTGTATAATTTTGTAGCAGTTTTGTACTACTAACTATGGACACCTGACTTTGGCGATAAGGTTTTTGCCCCAGTTTGTTTCACTGCCTCATGTTCATACCTGCAGCTCCACTTCACTGTTATTGGGCAGCGTGTCATTGTGCAGATATGTCTCACATTTCACCGCGCCAATTAGAATGTTACTGTGATACCAAACGTCTGTGATTCGAGGTTAGAACCACAGACGCGCAAGAATTATAAACACCCAATCAGTGAGGTGAACACGAGCTTAAGTGTAATGCAATACAAACTGGCATAAAATATTTTCGTGAAATGCATGTGTGTTTATCTATACTTTATAAAAATATTGCAGTGCGTATCGTACAACTGTAACCCGAGCATACCGCTTTGCTTGATCTGAATTCATGCGGTAGCACCGAACCGTGCCATTCGGTGACCTGGGCCATGTCTGCATGTCTCCGGGCTCATGTTATGATCTGATGCACGTAGATGGATGTTTTAATTGCATATTCAGTTTGTGGCATACGTTAGCTACGTTATTATTCTGCGATATACAGTGCTTATATTTTATTTTTTTATGAAGAACAAAAAGTGGATTGAATATATTTGAGATAGATATTATTTACTATATTTTAGTTTGTTTTACACTGCGTGCATAGAGGAGGTTTATACTAGGTGAAACAACAATTCTTTGTCGAAAATGTCTATATTTTTTAAATAAAATGTACGTTGTATAATTAATTTTTTTTTTTGCCATACATGATGGAATACTGCAATATTATGTTTGACGAGTCCGCTCACCGTTTTAAATATTTTTAAAAATGAAGAGAGGATTTATTGGCTAATTCTGTAAGAATTCCTTCAGAAAAAAAGGTTGCCTATTTTTATTTTTTATTTTTTTTCAATATTTCATTTTGAACATGTGCCCAATTTATGCTAGCGTCAGTTGAACATGAAAAGCAAAAAAACGCACCTAAACCAAATATTTTTATTTCTAGGGGTCAAAATTGGCTTTTTCAGTAACTACAACAGTGCAGTGAGAAATTTCTCTGCAACTGTGGCTTGTCGTAATCACGGTATTCGACTGTATACGTTTGAGGTATTAAGGTAAACATTCTTTAAAACATTATTTTAACAAAACCAATACATACTGAAAATACACTAGATTTTCAACAACTTCTGAACAGAACATAATAACTCAATACTATTGAATGGTCTGTTTCGGGATTTTCCATAGGCACTAAAAACCTCTGATGCTGACATGATCTTATTCTTTTCTTTTCCTCGACAAGCAGCCATCATATGAATTCAAAACTAATTTTTTTATCTGATATATTCTCTACCGTATGTTAATTCATGTTTTATCCCCGTTACCGAGTGCACAGAAGTAACTATTAATTCCTCATGCCGTTCTGGTATTTCTTGTATCTGTAAATTAATTTGTTGCATTATTTTTGTTAATCGTAGTGTGTTCGTCCTGTCCAACTAAGACCAAAGGGCTAAAATAAAACGAGGCCACTTGGCACCTACTTTCATCAAGGCCTAGGAGTGCGTCAATACCCAGGAGGTGTCCTGTTGATCTCCAACATCTGCTTGTAACAGGAATGTTTACATCTTCGAATTTCATAATGAAGCATGCAAAATTGTTGCATTAATGTGAAGTAAATTTGCAATCACTGCTTAACCATGTTGAAGGAACTAGTTGTCAAACTCATCAGTACTACTGAGGAGACAAAAAAATTGTAAGTTACATTTGTTATTTTCTTTGTAACTACAGAGAATAAATAATTTTATAAAGGGAAACATCATTTTTTTTTATAAAAAAAGTAACAAAATTTCCTAAGGGTGAAAAGTAGAAGAGAGAGAAATTAAACAAAAAAAAAAATAATGGAATAGCTAAAATTTAAAAGTAAAATTCTGATTTTTTTTATGTTGGTAGATGCACCTCATTTATTTATATATATACAAATATATATATATATATTTTGATAAACAAGAACAAAATTTGTACAGTGAACCCTCGATAACTCGGACTAAAAGGGGGAAGAAGCTGTCCGAGTTACGATTTGTCCGTGTTATCAAGGGGTGTCCGGGGAGGTGGGGTAATCAGTCATTAATCACAAGAAACACGAAGAAATTAGTACGCTATCATTTATACAAGCTAAAGAGGCTGCAATAAATACTGTTTTGTACATAACTATCGTATCAAGTTACGGGAGGGCCACCATGAAGTGAGAAAATTAATGCTAACATGGAGGAATATAAAAGAATGTCAAACAATGTGGGCAGTCACATCTTTACTTATTTTTTATGCTGCTACTTCTGGCTGATCCTTTTTTTATCTCTGTGCTGGCACCAAGGCACCCTTCTATCACATAAAAGTTTTCGTCTGGCTGGAGACAGCCAATGTGAGTGCGTGTGTGACAGAGATAAGAAATGATCTGTGGCAGAGATAAGAAATGATCGTTGGAGATAAGCTAGGGAGGTTGCAAGCGGAAGTAGTCAAGGTCAACCGGTATAGTCTCATGCAATACAAACATTACACGTGACCACACGCATCTCACACAAGATGTTTACATTGAAAAATACCTTACGTCCGTATGTTACAGCGTTCAGGGGCAGCAGCAGCCAGCTGCTAGTCTGATAGTTACTCTACCCTCCTACAAAGTTACAAAGGTAGAAAAATCATTTTCCTCGTATACACGAATAAAAACGGTACTGTAATTAACAATCCTTCTCGGTCACTGTACATTATGTGAACACATTTTAACACTACTAATTTAAAAATTTAATTTTATGTGTGTAAATTGCATCATAGAACACATAATTTACATCTTTATTCTTACACAAATTGTCATATTATGAAGCAATAAAATTTTAATAATGTTCTACAGAGTTACCTTATTTACTCGCGTAATCACCGCATATTTTTGACCAAATTTTAGGCCCAAAAAATGGGGTGCGGCCATTATAAGGGGTTTTCAAAAAATACCTTCTAAATTTTTTTGGTGTAGAATATAACAAATGTACATTTTTTTCTATATTTACTCGTTCATAACGTGACCATTTCTTCTAATATAAAGAAAAAGATTTTGTCGGTGTATAGTAAACATGGAAAAATTAAGACAACAAAATCTTGTTAATCCACTCATGTGCATCACTCAATGAAAATTGTTTAAAATTATCCCGCATAAGACGTTTACATTTTACGGTCCATTACATGTACGTTATTATTTCCCGTGAAGTAGTTTATAAACAAATCCGATTCACGCTTAAAACGTTACAACTCTCCAGACGCAGTTACGTTATCAACAGAGCATTATCAACCACAGAGCGTGACTCATCATGTCCGGCTTGGGCATGGATGTTGTGTTGTTCTTTCACCACCCACATTGGCTCTTGAAAACATCGTTGTTAAAGGGGCATAAAACCCTCTCAGCAATTTTTCTACATCGCAATGCGAAGCAATGATTTTTAATTTTTCTTTAATGTCCGGAACAATTTGTTTTGCAACCCTGAATTCATTACACACACCAGAACAAAATAATTTTCAGTTTACGTGTCATTGTAACCAGTAGTTACCGTCAGTTCACAAGCACCATGCTGATATGTTTGTTTACGACACACGTGCGTGCCTGGCTCGCAGGAGAAGAGGGAGGAAAGATAAAGAAGTGAGAGGTCGGCCTGCTGCGTTGCATCTTTACTCGCGTGTCGCGTGCCTCGCTAGCAACATTTTACCACCGGAACTTGCCAGATATTTACTGTGCGATTATTAGAGGCTAAGTAGCGATGGACGACTACGTTATAAAGTTTAATACTGTTGTTTGAGTGTGTAAATTGTGTACATAGTTAAAGTGTTTTCGTGTATAAACAAACTTGAATATGTGTGAAAGAAACACCAACTTCGAACTTGGGATTTTGAATCTCCCGCCTATGCTGCTGTGAAGTTGGCAGCCCTGTTTTGAGCCTGTGGCTGGTGGCGCTGGTGTTCCTGCCTACCAGCCAGTCGTACAACCAAGATGGCGGTAAGTGGTAGCCCCCTCAACGTGGCTCACTTGTATCTGTAAAGTTTTTCGTTGTGGATGTTGCATCCGACCTTGATACAGTCCGTTGTATGGTAATGCAACATTTTTGGTCCTCCGGGCCGGATCCGTTCCGTGTTTCGTTAAATAGTTTCGTGCGTGCGTGATGTACATTTTCGTTTCGGCCATATTCCGTGCTTCTCGAGCACGTGTTTGTGCATATTTGTGTCGGTACATTGCGTGATTGTTCGCGTGCTCATCTCTCGTGTTTTTTAAGCATATTCGGTGCTTATTTTCTCGGCTCGGCACATCCAGTGTTGACTTTGTTGGACACTTCAAGAGGATCAGCGCGGTGAGCAACGGAAGATCATCAGCGTCTAACACGTGTTCCAGTGTGGTTCTGATTGAGGTGTCCTGTTCATCTGATCTGTTCATTTTCTGACCTTTCGGTGGTTTTTGGATTGAGTTGTTTTGGTTGTTTTGCTGCCCTTCGTCGTACATATCGCTTTGTCTGCTGACCAATGTTAGTAGGGGTTTGAGGTTAGTTGTGTCTCATTGTTTTTCGTAGCGTCGCTTTCACGTATTACCTACTTATGTTAGTAGGGGTTTGAGGTTAGTTGTGCCTCATTGTTTTTCGTTGCGTCGCTTTCACGTTTTACCTACTTATGTTAGTAGGGGTTTGAGGTTAGTTGTGTCTCATTGTTCGTTGCGTCGCTTTCACGTTTTACCTACTTTCTTTGTTGTAATGGCAGAGGTACGGTCAGCACAGGTTCATCTTAGGTTGACTGAACGTCGCATAAAGCGGGCTTATGAATTAGCTCTGAGTGTTGAAGAGGATACATCGCAGAGAGCTGCCTTCTTAGCTACTGTACGAGACCTTTCGAAGTTGGGCGAGTACTGTGATGCCGATTACGTGACTATTGAGGCCGCCTCTGATGAACTGAGTGACTTTGATGCGGTTGAGCACGCAGCTCGAATGGTTGATTTCAAGGAAAAATTCTTTACAATTATGACAGTTGTGGAGTCCCTTGAGAGTCAGGCCAAACCTTCACACTCAAGTGGCCAACATAGTCACTCACGAATCGTCCTACCGAAGATATCGCTTCCACACTTTGAAGGTGATCCCAAGCATTGGACCAACTTTGCTAATTTGTTTTCCATGCTTGTTATCGATAACCACGATATTTCGCCAGTTGAGCAGCTTGCCTACTTAAAAACCTCTCTTCGTGATGAGCCGCTTGGCATGGTGCAGTCGCTACCCATGTCAAGCTCTAACTTCACTGTGGCTTGGAAATTGTTGACCAACCGGTTCCAAAAATAAACGCCTCGTTGTTGGACTGCATGTGGAGGCATTGCTGCAAGCACCCACCGCATCTATAGACTGTCCCAAGTCATTACGCAACTTATTGTCCATCATCACTGAGAATGTTTCCGCCCTGGACGCGCTGGAGGTACCTGTGGCTCAGTGGGACCTGATCCTCCTTCCTATCATGTGTAGGTGTCTGGATAGTGCTCTCCGCACGCAGTGGGAGCTTACATTGACGAATGAGTGTCCCACTCTGGATGAGTTCATAGCTTTCCTGGAGAAGCGTTGCAAGGTGCAGGAAGCTCTGGGTGTGAGTAAATCCACAGAAACCACCGCCTTCTAAGTGGACACAAAGTCGCGGGCCAACCTCAAAGTGTCTGATGGGATCTCAGTTGCTGTGTTGTGTGTGCCAGGGCTCTCACTCCCTCCACAAGTGTGCAGAGTTTAATAAGCTCAGCCCTACTGAGAGGTACAAGGTTGTGAAGGATCACAAACTGTGCCTTAAATGTTTTTCAGCCTCACATCAATCTAAGCAGTGTCAGTCAAAATCCTCATGTCGGCTATGTGGTAGTCGGCATCATACGTTGCTGCACTTTGAAAAGGTCAACACCCAGAAGAAGGATGGAAGCGTGGATGCAAGCACCTCATTACACGACGATGATGCAGTTCCTGTTGTGACAGCTGTGACACCTGCTGCTAGTTCGCTGTCAACTGTCCTGCTGTCAACTGCTCAGGTACATGTTTTCAATGTTTCTGGAGCTCGTGTTCCTGTTCGGGCATTGTTGCATTCCGCGAGTCAGGCCAGCTTCGTCACTAATCATTGTCTTCAGAACTTGGGACTTCCTCGTAAAAAGGGTAATCTGGCTATTCAGGGGCTATCCAACACACCCGTTAGTGTTTCAAAATCATATGCTTCACTTGTGCTAGCTCCACGCGAAAGAAATCTCCAGTTTGCTGTCGACACCTTCGTACTACCTCAAATAACCAATCGGTTGCCTAGCGTAGACATCTCACCGGGAGTACGAAGCAAGGTAGCCCATCTCAACCTGGCTGACCCATCTTTTGACAAGCCAGGTCCGACTGATATGCTCATTGGGGCAGACCTGTTTCCTCGTCTCTTGACAGGAAACAAGCTTGATGGTTCCCCTGTAGCACTAGAGTCTGTCCTAGGTTGGATATTGATGGGGCGAGTGGAGCATCGATGTCCCCCTGCTGTACAGTCATTTTATTTCTCTGCCTGACATCATGCAACGCTTTTGGGAGGTAGAGGAGCTACCACAACGTCTACATTTATCCAGTGAAGACATTCAGTGTGAGAGCCATTTCGTGAAAACTCACTATAGAGATATTGCAGGCCGCTCGAATCTTTGATCCGTTGGGTTGGCTCGCACCACTTCTTCTTCTCGTTAAGCACTTGATCCAAACCTTGTGGTTGAGACAATGGGTTGGGATGAGCAGCCACCTTTGGAGATAGTCCAGTGCTGGAGTCAATTTAATCATGAGCTCCCACAGTTGTCATCTCTTGCCCTGCCACGATTAATCACAGGGTCCCTGGGGTGCTTCTATCAGTTTCATGCCTTCTCTGATAGTTCAGAGATAGGATATGCTGCAGCCATCTACTTGCGTGTCACTGGGCCTGACTGTGCTGTTACCACACACTTGGTGGCCGCAAAATCAAAAGTAGCGCCTGTAAAGGTGTTGTCGTTGCCACGTCTCGAACTATGTGGAGCACTGTTGCTAGCTCGGCTGTTGAAACAAGTCTTGGAGTTATACAGTGATATTGCCCCCTCCTCCATGGTCGCTTGGACAGACTCACAGATTGTGCTTGCTTGGTTGAACACCTCCCCTCATCAGCTGAAAACCTTTGTCGCCAACAGGGTGAGGGAAATACAAAGCCTGATTCCTGTAGAGTGTTGGAAGCACGTCAGGTCCGAAGATAACCCTGCTGACTGTGCTTCGCGAGGTCTTCTACCTGCCCAGCTCATGACACACCCCCTGTGGTGGACGGGACCCCTTTGGTTGAGAGAGGATGTAGAGTCGTGGCCGTCCAGCCCTGTGACAAGTGATTCTTCCAATCCTGCTGTACAACAGGAACAGAAATTTCAGACATTTGTAGCGCAGCATGCAGATGACCTTGCAGCTTTGTTCCCTCGTTTCAGCCGCTTATCGAAGCTTCTTCGAGTAATTGCATATTTGTCTCGTTTTGCTCACAACACCAGTGTTCCCCAGGATGCTCGGTTGACGGAGTGCATGTCCCCGTCGGAAATGGAAAGGGCCTTGCAAGTGTGCATTAAACATGTCCAGTCAATTTCATTCAAGGACGATCTATCAGCTTTGCAGAAGGGTATTCGTGTGTCGCCGCAGCTTCGCAAGACAAGTCCTTTCATTGACAGTCACGGGGTGTTGCGGGTAGGTGGTAGGCTTCACAATTCAAACCTTTCATTCTATCAGAAGCACCCCGCTCTCTTCCCCAAGAGGCATCAATTAACTGAGTTGATAATCTGGCATTATCATGAACAACATCAGCACCCAGGTTTGCAAGCCTTGCAGAGTCTCCTTCGAGAGAGGTTCTGGATTTTGTCTGACCGGAATGCCATTTCACACTGTTTGCGTCACTGCGTTAAGTGCTTCAGGGCAAAACCTTTGTCTTGTCAACCTCCTATGGGCACCCTTCCCACTATGCGGGTCCAGCAGGTTAAGCCCTTTAGCAGGGCTGGAGTGGATTATGCAGGCCCATTCACCATCAAGGCCAGTCATTTGCGTAAGGCCCCTCTGCTAAAGGCGTACCTGTGTTTGTTTGTGTGCTGCACCACTAAGGCTGTGCATTTGGAGTTAG
>PNEQ01029107.1:0-40090 GCA_003012365.1 Medauroidea extradentata | reverse complement strand
AAACAAGCCAGGCTCATCGGCGTTTAAATGTCTTTCATGTAATAGCCCGATGTAATGTCAGCCAAACAATCAGTTCAATTTTCTTGTATGGTGGAAAAGACTGACACTTTGTCACCATACACCTTAAGAGTAATAAGATTCCATTGAGTCTTAAATCTATAAAGCCTGCCTCGTGAAAATCTGTATACTTCTGGAGAGCTAACTCATGAACTTTTTCCTCAGGGACAGTTTCCAGATACAAGTATATGTGACACTGTGTAATACATGAGCCAATAAAAATTGTTTTTCCTAGCATTCACTTGGTGCAGCACAAACTATTTTCCAGCTATCAGGTAATGAAAGTGTAGCATATTGAGAAAGAATAGTAGGCAGAGATGATTTTGCAATACCAAATTTGTCTGCAAACACCAGTTCTTCTTTTCACCCCTACCAACTGCCAACAAAATTTGTTCATTTGTTTTAAATTAGACCAATTTTCTCTTTTACGCACCACGCACCAGACATTATGGTATAATAATCTCATCTTACCTTAATCATTATAGTTTCTTTTATCAGGTAGTAAACTAACCTTTCCACAGTGTTAAAGACAAGCTCATGCATATTAATTTTTGAGTTGACCTGAACACTATGCTGCTTCGTGTGAGCGAAGCTGTGACAAATTCAAGACTTAAACTCTCGGATTCGAAGCATATGATCGAAACCGGTGTACACTGACGGTTGAGTGTTACTTTGTCATAGCCAGCAACCTTCATGAAATCTTTAAATAATATCTGACATTTTGTATTCAATTGCTTTTGTTTCTCTTGAAAACTTGTTCATGTTCTATGGCTTATCTTCAGTTCAGGCTGTAATTTGCAATACTTCTCTCAAAGTTACTGTGAATGTACCTTTAGCCAGTAAGGACTCTTTTGAATTGTACCATGCCTATCCCTTGTCATTCATAGATAAAAATATTTGTTAAGTGTTAGGGACTTCCTTGTTGTGAGCTCCGATCGACAACATTTTGCTTCATCAACTCAGCTGGTCTTACCAACTGTAAAACTCATGGAATCACTCTTTTTCACTCTATTTTTACCTTTTTGGAGCACATGTAGACAGCTGATAATTTAATTTCTTTTTTGACATAGGTATAACACCAAACACCTGGGTACTGTATTGGGCTATTTTTGTTGGTACTTTCTTTAGAGATTTTCTGTGTAATTTGTTTGTGCCTTGAATAGATTACCTTTACCTTGGTAGTGTGCATCACCACTAACGTACAAACAGAGAAACAGTCATACAGTGATGTATGCCGGAAAAACACTTTGTGTACTCCAAACGATGCACGTACAGGAATGAAAGAAAATAAAGATAGGTTGACAGTGTTAGGTTGTTCAAATGCAGCTGGAACACACAAGATGAAACTTCTGGTTATTGGTAAGAGTATGCAGCCGCAAAAATTAAAGGATGTTAAGGTGATGCCTGTAGAATATACAGCAAGCAAGAATGCCTGGGTAAGGAAAGAAATAATCGCTGAGTGGTTTAAATGTTTTGTACGGGCAAGCTAGGCAACACTGCAGTAATGTAGGCTTGGACCCAAAATGCAAGATCGTACTAATGTTGGATAACTGTTCCGCCCACCCACCAGCTGAAACACTGTCAAGGGATAACGTACGAGTTATTCATTTGCCACCAAACTGCACGTCGCTCATTCAGCCCCAAGACCAGGGAATCCTGCACTTGCTTAAGTGCCGTTACCGATCTGAGGTTTTACGGTCATTCCTGACCGACTTAAATGGTGGGGAAACTGTTGTAGAGATAATGAAAAGCTACAATTTAAAATACGTAGTGTGGGTTTTGGCGAGAGCTTGGAACAGCATTCCTTAATCTACTTTAAACAATGCATAGCATAAACTGTGGCCAACAATCATTCACCATGAAGACTGTGAAATTGAGCCGGCCGACTTCAAAGGTTTTACTGTTAACTATGAAAAAGTAATGGCGAATGACTTGATGAAAGATGCAAAGATATTAATTAGTCCAGAACTAACAAATTTAGACCTGCAAAAAAACCACATAGAAGAGTAGTTCACTGTTGATTGTAATGTACCTGTCTAGCACCATTATACAGATAAGGAGATTGTAGAAATCGTTACAAACACACATAACGAAGACAAGAGCTACAGCGAAGTTTCCAAGGATGACCAACCTACAGAAAAGATAATTCGGGAGGAATGCATTTTTCACTAAAGTAGGCTGATAGCTGGACTTGAATGGTGTAGCTACATCACAGAGCAGCAATTAATGAGCCTTTACTTGCTGAAAAAACACTAGGAGTTTGAGAAGTCCAAGCAAACTAAATAAACACGCATCACAGATGTGTTTGCAAGTCACTATCTGCGCCCACTGCCGTAAACAACCTGCCTTGTGGTGAAACTGCCGGCACAAGTGGCACAGCAACAGCAGTTCAGAATGACTTAAGTAACAGTGAATAAGGTTTCAATAGGGTGTACTAGGATGTTTGCAGTTCTTTTATGTTTTTAATGTGACTTAATTTTTTTTATCTGTAAATTTGTTTGTGAACACAGTGCATACACGCTAGAAAAATAAAGTAACAAATTGAATATATAGTGCGCCAGCCGACATGCAAGAGATAGGGAAAGTTTTATGACTCTGACTTTACTTCCTCGAAGGTAGTATTATAAGTGGCACATCAGCAAATTAGCTTGTCTTAACAGCCAGCAGCGACTCCACCCCCACCTCCTGCCGCCGCTCACACACACAGCCCGTGAGGTAACCCAGACATTCCAGAGATGAAGGCCATGCAGCCGGTGCCGGAGTATGAGAGGCACGAGTTTTAAATCCAATTACTGTAATACGTTTCCCTTTACAAACACAATGGCATAACACCACCACCACTTTCCAACTACATCGAAAATCCGCCATAGAACTCATACATGTCATGTCCAATCTCAGTACACTACAGGTGTTTACATGCAATGTTATAAGTTTTAACTGAAAATTTAATTTTTTTCTCCCCTCTTGAACCATAATTTCCATAACCGTAATTTTCCCACAACCAGAATAGGTCTTCCCCGATGATTCCGGATAAAGGGAGCTCTACTGTACTATCTTTGGCTGCATTCTCTGTCATAACACCATACAAGTAACTGAAGTTCCCAAATTTATTAGAAAATATAAAACAAATTAAAAATAAAAAAAAATTTTTTTTAATTATTTTTTTTGTTTTAGTTTTTTTCTATGTAATTGCTTTTTAATTTTTTTTTAACAATTGAAAAAAATTTAACACATTTTAAAATTTTTTGAAAAATTTTGCTGTGATTGTGAAAATTAAATATAAAATTGTTATTCTGCAAACTTGGTAATTTACATCAGATAATTGAAAGTTTATGTTTGTATAAGTGCAATTTTTTTACCTATAGTAATTTTTGTAATCCTGTACCGTATATTGAATTTGATTAGTTTTCAAAGTGTATTAAAATCAACATACAATTACTTTTGCTGACAGAAATTTTTTTTATTACAACTGTATAGATTGTATAACTGCAGACAATGATGTGTAATACAAAAAAATTAAAAAATAATACTTATATAATACGTTAAATGAAAAATGATATAAATAATAGAATTTTAAAATCTATTTATAATATTTTTAGTATCAAATGTTATATAAGAAAGTATTTGTTTTCTAAATTGCAAAAAAAAAAAAAAACACCTCATTCCAGGGCCTATTGACTGTAGTGGATAATTCCGCTGATGAAAGGGTTAATGGTGATTGTTAAGATTCTTCAAAGAAGTATCAGACATAGCAGAACATTGGCGGTAGAAAGCAATCAGCAGCCTCATTATCTCTACCTGGTCTGTAGATTATTTCATAACTATAGCAAGATAACTGTAATCTCCACCTTAATTTTTTTTCAAATAGTATACAATAAGAACAGAGATCAAAGTAGCATTTTTTATGAAATAGTAAGGTACATCTAAGGTTGCAAATATTTGTTTATGTATCATAGATTAGAAAAAATAAATATTGATGAACTTATTATTGCTTGGAAAAAAAAATACACATGGGTTTTGCGTTAGGTTGCTGAAATACTACGAAGAACATTTTGTACAAGACACAAAATATTTTTACTAGTTCTTATTCTGGAAGCAAATAATTTTGAAAACCAGTAAAACAGAACTTTTGTCTTGAATTCCAAAAGTAATAATTACGGTACCTATCTGAGAAATGTCATGCGTGAGGTTTGTTTGTCTTTTAGCATTATCATTGTAGTACACTGAATTTTTTTTACTTATGTTCTGCAATTGTTATTTCATTTTCTTACTGCACAACATGTTATGTCAATATTTTACTGTAGGAAGGTGTCAAGTTCTGGGTGTCCTATACATATTTTGGTTTTCTAATTGGCTATGAACATAAAAGGTTTTGTGTTTTGGAAGCATTTGATTTTCCCAGAAACAGGGTCTCTATACACTTTTTCCATGTGAAAAGCTTCATTTAATTATTACATGACAGTGAAGTTGCAAACACTCCTACCAGTATATCCAATTTGGTTTTGTTTAGCTGATGTCGTTATTTTTACTCAGCCCTCTATTTATTGCAGGAAGAAATAATATTAGTTTCACTTTTTACAGTGTACTAATGAGTAGTATGTTTGCAAGGCACAATTAGTTTTCCCATGTGAAATTCAAACTATGCAATTTCAAATGTGTAAGTAATTAAATTCTAATGTGTTATTACAGTAGAACCCCGATTTAACGAAATGCCGTGGTTGACCCGAAAATGTTTACTCTAAATTGATGTTTCGTTAAATCCGACTTCACCCCCCTCCCTACCCAAAAGTTAATTCCTCGGGCATTTTTAGTTGGAATTGAAGGTAATTTTAAGAAAGTATATTGGCTCAAAACGATAACAAAATACATTTTCCACAATAGGTTAGCCATGGCCGTGAAAAGAAAAAGATTGTCTGAAACACTTCCAATGGAACGCTCGGCGAGCGTGCGTTTCGTGAGTTAGGCAGTCCTTGCGGGCGCCATCAACACATGAGAAGGGATGACTAACACAGCCGAGTCATCAATATTTCCGTCTCTCGCCAGCCGCTACACCAACAAAATTAAGGAAAATCCCACAAAAAGTAATAAAAAAATTTTTTCTAAAGGAAACTGAATTAAAAGTCTGCCAGACAATGGAAAATAATAATTAAATATACGTGGCGGCAGTCATTGTAGCTAGTATGCAGCTGCGCTCGTGTAACAAACTCGTGTTGGACTGCTCGCTAAAAATGCTTTGCACTCAAGCATTTTTTTAGCATCGAAAAAACAAATTATTTACGGTTACTGTAGTAAATTCGTTGTAAAAAGTTAGCATAAATAATGTTGGGTATTTTTTTATAAACTCGATTGTTTTATGATGGGATGGGAGTGTAAATAATCACGTTGCACACCACTGCATTCTATTGGAAATAGAATTAATCAATATAGCACGCGGCACTGCAGCTTATTCTAACGGAGACGCGAAGCACTATCTGTGAATTAGTGCCTGCACTGTCCGTGAATTAGTGCCTGCACTGTCCACCGCCGCGCTGAGGAGACTGAGCACCTAGATGCTTGTTCACTCGCCAGCCGCCAGGATGAGGATCTAGGCACGCACTTGTTATGCAACACAGTGTCGCTCGCTCGGCTGCGCCTGCGCGTGCGTCTCAAAATCACTCCCGCAGCCAAATTTTTCAACGAATTTTATTGAATTTTTGTTTGTTTCTCGACGGATGGTTTAAGATTTTCTACGGAGAAATAAGTATATATAGCAGTCGGTGCTAGTATTTATAAATGACTTAACTTTTAATTATTATTCAATTTTTATCAAAGTCAATTAGTTTTTAGTAAATTTTTTTTTGCTATTTTTTGAAGGTCCCTAAAAATCCATTCGTTAAATCGCTGTTTTCGTTATTTCCGAGTTTGTTAAATTGGGGCTCTACTATACTTAACAAATAAAATGTAAGTTAACGTAGTATGCACCAATGTCTAGTTTGTTTGAAACATTGGTTTATTTAATGCTTTATGACCTTCAAGATAATATATCACTGCCTGTTACCTCATGTACGTATACATGTGTTAATGTTGAACTCAATATGTTGCATATTAACCTATCAAGGTACATTTTATCAAGAACTGAGAAACATACTCTAAAAGTCCCGATATGCTAGTGCTTGAGTTAAAAGAATCCAGACTGAACTAACCTGTCCCTGTAACTAACAATTTCATAAATATTTTCATTATCTCCTGATCATATGATATGTACTTTTAATGTATGTATAGTTATTGAAGCACTGTACAGGCGTTCCGCGAGTTACGTAACCTGCGACTTACAAAAAAAGGTATATTGTTTACTGCTTACAGTGTTCCCTAACTTCACCACTACACCATTCCATAGCTTTTGCGAGCTATGCAGATCTCTCTCGTTGCTGTGAATAGTATTATAACGCATAACTGCGCATCTGTGACTGTATCTTCTCTATGTCCGTGCGCCAAGGCATGTTGTACGTGACCGCCACTATCGCGCACGGCACTAACACAGCCTCACCTTTGTGCGTGATGAGAGCTCAGTGGCTGATACTGCAGTAGCACATGTTATCTCGTGCTGTAAGATAGTCGCTGACAGTATGTTATCGAAACGTAGGATCAAAAGTTCAGAGAATGTTGTAAAACAAAGCGGGCTGCAATAATCTTAGAAGAGAAACTGAAACTTATAAAAATGTATGAAGCCAGCGAAGCACTTTCGTCGATCGCTCGTAAAATATAACGGCCTGTTTCAACCATAAATACAGTCGTGAAGGACAGATATTGTATTGTTGAATGTACGAAAGGTCTAGTCACATTGAATACCACCATAATTACAAAGAAGAGGCTGGGCACAATTCCAAGATGGAGAAACTATTGTCTACTGGATGAAAGATATGATGCAAAAACGGATACCACTTAGTTTCCTGACAGGAGAAGGCAAGATTCTTGCATGAAGATTTAGTGAAGAGAGCTGGAAAATCAAACCTGGAGTGCACATCTAAAGCTAGTGCCGGGTGGTTTAAATGATTTAAAAAGTGAACAAATCTTCACATCATCAAGATCACGAGCGAGGCCGCAAGTGTATATGCAGATGCAGCAAATGATTTTCCTGAACTTCTCACAGATATCATTGAGGAAGGGGGATATTTGCCTGAAAAAATTTTTAGTGTTGACGAAACAGCCTGGTTTTGGAAGCGGATGCGAGAAAAATCATTTATTTCAAAAGAGGAAAAATCAATGCCTGGATTCATGGTTGCAAAAGATTGTGTTACTATCTATTATCGGTAGTAACGTTTCCTGAGACGTGAAACTCAAACCACTTGCAGTCTACCATTCCCAGAGACTCCGAGCATTAAAATAAACTAACCCTAGCAGACTGCCTGTATTCTGGAAATCCATCACCAAGGCCTGGGTTACACGTGCACTGTTTGGAGAATGGTTCAGTAATAATTTTGTTCCCGAGGTGAATGAATATTGCACTAGGAAAGAGATTCCATTTAAAGTGATTTTAATTTTAGACAATGAACTTGGCCACCCAGAAGAATTAGACGACTTGCATCATGATGTGAAAGTTATTTACTTGCCTCCACGAACCACATCCCTCCTGCAGCCCATGGATCAGGGCGCTATTGCGACACTGAAGGCATATTATCTGCGACATACTTTTTCTCAGGCAATTAAAGCCATTGACAGTGGCAAAGTAATTACCCTGCAGACTTCTGGAAGGATTACAACACTCTTGATGCTATCAATAATATTGTGGCATCGTGGGATGAAGGTAATCAGACAATGCTACTTTGTGTTTCGAAGAAACTGTGCCCTGAACTGGTTTACGACTTCAAGGATTTCAGTGAAGAAAATCAGACAACCGAGAAGAATTGTGAGTTGGGGCATTTTCAGCAGGCAACGAAAATGTGTGTTGAGCTAGCAAAACAGTTAGAACTTGAAGTGGATACAAGTGACATTAATGAGCTTCTCGCGTGTCCCGATGAAGAGCTCACATATGAAGATCTGATTCAGTTGGAAGCATTCTGACAATTGGAAGAAAATAACTGAACCGAGCTGCCACCGACTGAAGAAAAGAAAATTTACAGAGAAGGGATTGGTGGAAGTTTTTAATTTGTTTGACACTGCACTATTAAAATTAGAAGCCATGGATGCAGACAGTGAATGGTTTGAGAATGTACATCGACATTTATGTTATAACATGTCAAACTACGAAGCCATTTACAAACAAAAAAAAAGTGTGCCAATACAGTCTACGCTTGACAAGTTTGTGAAATGCTGTTCACAGAACATCATAGATGATCCTGACGACCCTCAACCTTCTACGTCTGAGGAGAGGCAGGTAGAAGTCTGCGCACAAAAAGCTCTGTGTCTACCACCATCCCCTACAAGTGAAGACACTTACCCTTCACCGTAGCCGGCCCCCAGCTAACAGCGCGGAAGAGAGGGAGACTACAGACTAACAGCCACCATCCAGCTGCTGTGACGGGACTTTACCGTGCTCCAATATAAACAAACATGCCATGACTGTGGACACAAATTAATGCGAAAGTGTACTTTTTTATAAATATTTTTATGTGTATCACATTATTATTATTATTTGATTTCCATCTATATTTTGGTGTGCGTCAGAGTTAAAAATTATCCTGTAGGGAAGTTTAAATATGTTTTGAACAGTAAGTTAGTTAGCAGTTGCACGTGTTTTTAAATTGTTTTTTAATTTGATTTAACAAATTTGTTTTTATGTGATTAATTACACAGATTTTTTAGTAACATTAAAACTATGTGCAACCGAGTTAAATCATAATAACATGTAGGTAGGTTTATATTTTGTGTACACCAAGTTAGTTAGATAACAGTTACATGCATTTACAATTTTTTTAAAATTTTATTAACAAATTTATTTTCATATGATTAAAGCCATTAAAACTGTGTGCGTTACACAGATTTAAAATATACAATTACGTGCAGATTGGTTTTCATTTTTTGTGGACAATAGGCTAGGTAGCAGTTGCAAGAGTTTTTTTTTTCCGTTTCGTATAACAAATTTGTATTTACGTGATTAGTACATGTAGTTTTACATATATTTTTACATCAAAGCTAAGGCCTTTGCATTATTAAAATGTGTTCTCTACAGTAGTCTTTTTCCAGTTGATATAGAAGTATATAGTATTTAAAGGGAAAGGTACACTGATACTTCATACGTATTTTCCATGTACAGTATATTTATTATGTTTACATTAAAAATAACTTTGTAAGAGGGCACACAGTATTATTATTAAGGAACCAGCTAAAAAAAACTCGGAACAAGTCTTGTCAAAACTACTTTTAACGAAGATACAGGGTGTAAGGAAATTAATAGCCCAAACTCTGGGATGTGAATCCTGATGAAAAATGAAGTAGACATAATATAGGACACTTTCATGAAAAGTGAATATTAAAGGCGACTAAGTCCTTGAAAATTGAGTTTGGAAAAACTTATTTTGTCAGAATATAAAAAAATGGTTAGAAATTAAATTATAATTCTCTGTGTGGTGTTAAGTATTATTGACATCTTTAACATTGATTAATTTCAGCCTTCTAAGATTCCTCTTTCATGAAAATAATAAGGGGTTGCCTCCTTAATATCACATAGAGTTACATTGGCGCTAGGATTTGTGAACATTAAATGTGGTCTATTCGGGCAGTACACCGTAAGGAATAAAAAAGATCCTCTTGTCGCTAATGCCTAGAATACACAGTTTACTAGAAAATTGGCTTGACTCTTCTGTGCTCGGTATGTAGACAAAAAAAGTGCTACATCTGCTAAGAAATGGATTTGTACCATGCGCTCAGGAAAATAAACCTGTGATGCAGTTGTCGGAGCTAATCGCAAAATGCAGTTATGTAAGCTTGAAAACAAAAATATGCCTATGTGCTACTCGGTTAATTTGGCAAAAAATTTGGTTTAGCAAAATTTACAAAATCTTATTAATTTTTTAAAACTTAAATCCTTGAACTTCACGAACAACAGAACATCCTTTAGTACACTCTGAAGGAATATCAGTATGCCATGTACGTATTTCGCAGATAAATAAATAAACATATTACATGTGGGGGAATCACCTTAAGGTGAGGATATCTTCAAACTGGTTGATGGCATTCTGATTTTGGGCCTGTAGGCTGCCATCATCTCTGCATTGTGACAATGGAATGAGACTCTACGAGGGAGTGTTGCCGGAATAAAAGGGCGGCGTAAAAGGGAGTTCTCTGAGAAATCCTGCCGACCAGCGACATTGTCTGACACGATTCCCACTTGTGAAAAACTAAGGCTGTAATCCACCGGGGATCTAACCCAGCAGAAATTGAACCAGGATCGCCGTGATGGGATGTTATGGTCCTGACCACTAGACCATAGGGGCTTCCATTAATGTTACTGAATAACAGAAACGAAATGCGGTGAAAATACAATTCTGTGACCTGGACGTTTTTTCTGCTGTACACTTCTCAAAATGATAGGGGTTACCTTAAATGCATGACATAATGATATTCCTTCAGAATGTACTAAAGGATGTTCTTTTGTTTGTGAAGTTCACGGATTTATGTCGTTCAAGAAATTATAAGATGTTGTAAATTTTGCTAAACCAAATTTGTTGCCAAATTACATGAGTCGCGCATCGGCATGTTTTTATTAAACTTGTGTAACTGCATTTTGCGACAAGCTTAGACAACTGCACTACAGATTTTATTTTCTTGACCGCATGGTACAAAACCATTTCTTAGTAGAAGTAGCACTTTTTGCCTCGATACCAAGCACAGAACAGTTGTGTCAATTATCTGGTAAACTGTGCATTCTAGGCATTTGCAACAAGAGGACCTTTTTTGTTCCTTACAGTGTACTGCCCTCGTAGTCAACATGTAATTTTCACAAATCGGAACGTCAATGTAACTCTATGCGACATAAGGGAGACAACCCTTATTATTTTCACGAAATAGGAAGCTTAGACGGCTGAAATTAGTAAATCTTAAAGATGTCAACAATACTTAACACCGCACAAAGAATCGTAATTTAATTCCTAACCATTTTGTATATTTTGACAAAATACAATTTTCACACTTGATTTTCAAGGGTTTATTCTGCACTTAACATTAACTTTTCTTTTAAGTGGCCTGTATAATGTCTACTTTATATTTCATCAGGAATCACCTCCCAGAGTTTGGGCTATTAATTTCCTTACATCCTGTATACTAAAATTATGTCACTTAGGCACACCCCCACCATAAGCTCAACACAAATCCAACTTACGTAAAATTACGACTTATGTAATGCGCCGTATGCTTATGGTAGGTTATTGAATTATTTTTAAATAGCCAATAATCGTAAAGCAAAATCAACAGTCCCTGGCAAGTAAACACAAAAAATGCCCACCAATAAAAACATAGAAGAAAACAGAAGGTGGCACATTAACAAACACACAAAAACCAGAGGAAGCTGTTGTAAACAAACAATATCAAAGTGGAAGCAATGCACGATTATATAAATGCTGGGCTACTAGATGCAACGGGCAAAGAAAAATAATTATTTAAATCATTAAATATGCTCACTCGCCATAATCAACAATACACACCAGAGGAAAATATGTTAAAAGTGAACTCAGAAATTTGTGGTTGCTCAAAATGATTATTTAATTTTTACTGTAATATTAAATATTTTTCTTTTAAATAAAATTCACAAAATTATTGACATCTGTGAATAAGTCCATTAGAACTGCAATTGTACTGAAATTATTAAAAACCCAAATCTTGCAGGCACTGTTAAATGAAAATAGTGAATTGATTATACAATTATTATTTTTCTTTAATTCACAATAACATTAACGAAACAGTAAATGCCCATTCTATAGGCTAAATAAATACTGTACGTCCAAATCAATGACTTAATAAATTAATAAAATCTAAATACAAGTAAATTGGTTGCATCTGTTAGGCCTTATAAAATATTTAATTGTTATTAAATTCAAATTAATTATTAAAAACGTTCAAAATTTTAGATTAAAAAAGGTAACTGTGAGAGCTGTTAATTTATAAATTAAAATACAATACAAATTTAGCTGCGGCTTCAAAGTCCCGCAGTAGAAGAGTACAGTACGCTGGGATGGCTTCATATTTCCCAGTTACAGCTGTGAAACAAAGACGACGAAAAGACGAACATGCCCCAAAGTAGGCCAGAATGACTGGATGTCTGTAGTAGAGACTACAGGTCAGCTCGTCAATAGTCCAACTCCGGCATGTGAATAGGCCATGATGAGAAAAGGGCAAGATGTGGATAGGCCGGGTCGAGAATAGGCCAGGACATGAGTACTCCAAGACGTGAATCGTCACAGACAAGGGTGAAGAGAAACACTTGACGAAATTACAGATGAAACAACCACAAGAACGATATTAAAAAAATTTAGCACTACAGTTTTACTACATCAAAATATATTGATTAGCTACATTACATTTAAAGATAAATAATGGCAACTTAAGTGCCAAGATCTGCTAAAAAGGTAGGAACACCAAACACACTCATCTTGACGATACGGTGTTTGACGGCAAAGTGTTAAGAAATGCAACAGACGAAGCTGTAGAAACGTTGAACAAAGAGTATCGAAAATGATCTATAACTGTACCAACATCGGCAAATTGCACATGGATGCACAGTAACACACGACAGTCACGTGAACAGAATCACTAAACTGCATCGAAATCACGGGGTGAAACACAGAAATCACGCACTGCAACGGCAGCAGTGGGGTGACATAAAGGCAGAGGTACGACAGAACAACTGACAGAGGAATGTAAAGCTCAGCAGCTACTCTCCTGCTATAAAAAACACTGTGGTGTGATTAATATTAAATGAAAGTGAACATTCTGAAATATCATTAATAAATTTCAAATACTCAATAATATTAAACAAGTTCATAACAGTGCAAAAAAAAATAATTAGCCAGAATTTAAGAGATATAAATTTTTAAAAATTTTATATGTATATTATTTAAGTCGTGTCGTATTTGATACGGCACAGTAAGCAACGTAAGAACGTAACCCTTACATAAGTTGGGGGATGCGTGTAATATAATCACTGCCTTGAGTTAACAGTATCATGTAAAATTCTTGAAGTTAACCCGTATTGGAATAATACAGAACCATGATGAATACTACTTTTCACATACATGTTGACAACAGCTTCAGAATAATTTATGGAAATATCTCCATATGAAAATCCATAAATAACATAAGTCTTTCAATCTAGTTACGAACTGTCATGAATAGGTTATCTTTTAATTTTGTTTTTCTTTTATCATTGACGACATCATTAGAAACAGGTGCATACATCTATGTTACAAAGAAGAATTCTGAATTTCGCTAGTAATTTGCTACCACAGTATTTGCATGAAGAAATATTAGGAAACCATGTAAACCAAAATAAAAATCGCTGAACTTGGATTCAACTCTGTGTCCTCCCCAAGCTCAGTAATAAAAATTACTGTTATGTGTTCGTGATTCCAATGTAGTGTTTGACTTAATGTTACATGCTAGTGGTCAAGTTTTGGATTAGTAGTGGAGTTTGAAGTTACTCAAATCACTGCAAGCGACATGAAGTTAAGTGGTCTTGAGTTTACTTAGAGTTCAGAGATAAGGATTCTGTTTTAGAAACTTTTATTTCAGCTGTGACTTTCTAATTCTACTGAATGAACGTATTTATTTGCCAAGGCTACCATTCCAAATGGCAATGTAAATATAGATTACAAATATGATTCTCACAGAGAATGTTATTTCATTTATAATACAGACATTGCTGCTACTTCCGTTACAGTAACATATTTTCAGCATTAACAGTTTAGTTGCAAGATTTGGGCAGCTCTATCTCTGAGGTTTTCAAAGTTGAAGAGGGTGATACGAGGTAAGTAGGAAGCAGTGTTGGAATGCAGGTGCGGAGGAAACAGGATATATTCTAAGAAAAACTACTGCCTAGTGACATCAACTTCCACAATATCCTAATATGTAAATCCAGGAGTATCCTTATGTGTAGTTTTATTTATATTGTTCTTTGCACCTAACCCAGTATACTGTACTATTGGTAAGTAGTACAAGTATTTACAAGAAAACCTTTGTACGAAAACAAATTTAAAACTGAGCTTCCCTATTTTTCATATTTAGGCACTGTGTTTATAAACATGACTTTGGAGCCATTTAAAATGGGGGAGAAAGTGTTTTTTTTCAGACTGCTCTAATGTTAAAAATTCCAAATGGAATCATAAACCACAAATAGAAAAACATGCATTGTATTTAACTGCATACTTTTGTAAATAAAATAGTATGATCACCACTGAAAGACACAAAAAAAAAAAAGATGATACTAGCATAACTAATAAGCCTACTTTCCTCAAAGTGGGTGCAAATTAACCCTAAAAGTTAAAATTGCTTAAAGGAATGTTAAATTATAATTTAGATTAACCTCCTGTTATCTTCTAACTGGTTGGACCAATAATTATACAACTTTTGATAGTAAAAATTATAAATATTAAAATAGCATTCTAGCTCTCCTGCAGTTCTTGATATATGTACAGTGAAACTTCCCTTAGCGGACACTTCCGAATAGCGGACACTTCCGAAAAACGGACATTTTTCCAATCACCGGCAGATTAACATGGAGCCTTATGGAGAAATACTCTCCAAATAACGGACATTCTTATTAGCGGACGCGGATACATAATAAGTAGTGAATAACGGACAAATTGTGCATAAAAAGCCCGATAACAGTTGCAAAGCAGCTTCAATGAATGTTTCGGTAGCGAGTCGTAACTAAGAAAGTGCGATTTGTACACCCCTTGTAAGCAGGTAGCGCGTAGCCTCGCGTTATCTCGACCCCCCCCCCATACACACACACACACACGCGCAGCTGCCGTGTAACTCGATCCTCCCACCACATACGCATGCAATGTGTGTTGTAGTGCTTAGTCATTGTTTACTCTTCTTTTCACGCACTTCACATAATAGTGTAGCAGTCGTAATCGAGTGACTTATTTTGTGTGAAATGTCTCAGAAGTGTAAACGTTTAACTTTAGAGGATAAATTTACTGTGACTAGGATGCATGAAAAAGAAAAATTAAACGTCTGTGATGTTGCTGCGAAGTTCGACGTGTGGAAAACTCAGATTGCCGACATAATAAAAAATAGAGAAACAATACTGAAGTGGTGGACGGAGAATAGCTGCGGTTCCAGCAAACGTACATTCCAAAGACGGATGGACTGACTGTAGATACACTAATGTTTGAGTAGTTTTGTAGAGCGAAGGCTAGCAACATTCCCTTGTCTGGTCCTTTAATAAGGGAAAAGGCCTTGGAAATAGCTAAGGAAGTTGGTGTGGCCGATGACTTCAAAGCTTCTGTAGGCTGGTTAGATAAGTTTCAGAAACGACACAATATTTCGTACAAAACTGTTTGTGGGGAATCGGGTGCTGTAGACGAAAATGTTGTTGCCGAGTGGAAAGGAAAGTTAAGTGACATATGTGACAGGTATCTCGAAAAAGACATTTTTTAACTGTGACGAGGCAGGCTTTTTTTTTCGTGTGCTACTGGACAAAACCATGTGCCAAAAGGGAGAAAACTGTAGTGGAGGGAAACTTTGAAAAGAATGGCTGACTGTTCTGTTGTGTGTCAACATGGTGGGCGACTTTGTAAAACCACTTATCATCGGGAAGGCAAAACAGCCACAGTGTTTTAGGGGTGTTGACATTAACTCCCTCGGTATTGACTGGCGCGCAAATCAACGTGCTTGGATGACTAAAGACATCATGACTGACTGGCTGATCAATTTTGACAGCAGAATGAGAAGACAGAAGAGAAACGTGATTTTGTTCATGGACAACGCAGCTTCCCATCCAGACGTCAAACTGACACATGTGAAAATAATTTTCCTTCCACCAAATATGACCTCCGCCTGCCAGCCACTGGATCAGGGCATAATGAATGCTTCAACATCCGCGGGTCATCTGGCTAAAACTGTTAGTGTGCTGGATGCAATCATGTGGATAATCTCTGCCATCAAACAAATCACGCCGAAAACAGTGTAAAAAACTGTTTTAATAAAGCTGGGCTTCCAGACGTTGAAGGTTTCGCAGGATTTGACATCGAAACTAATTACGACGAGTCAGAGCTCGCTGAACTTTTAATTCCTTTTGGCCTGTCTGCGGCGAACTATGCTACGATCGATGACGGCCTACAAATTGAGGATCCATACACAGACGTCAGTGACCTTGTTGCCGCTACAAGAGAAGAACAAGCAGCTGCAGACGGAGATGATCCTGATGTTCCAGACGAGTTGGAAAGTACACCGGAACCGACATTTCAGAATTGCGAAGTACTATTTTCTAAAAAAGGGTGACACTGAAGGCTTAAAAATAATTAGTGACCTTGAAATGCACATTTGAGAGGAAAATTTGTTTTGATAGCAAAAAACAAATAAAAATTGAACAATATTTTAAGTAAGCCATATGAAAATACCAGAGTTTAGCCAAATACATATGGAGTGAGGATTTGTTCACACACACATTGAGAACAATGGACAAATTAGGGTGACATGAGCTGCAGTTAATGTAAATATGCAGCACAAAACATTGGCATCAAACTTTTTTTAATAATTACCCACGTCGATCTCGGAAACTTTGACACACGACTCGGGAATATTTCATGTGCCGAACCGGCTGACAGTGCGAGCGAGAGCGAGCGACGTGTAGAAAAGCCACACGGTCTCGTGCTCGCGCGTGCCAGTGTGTGTGGATGAGTCATTTCGGCCAGCCAGCTGTATCGGCGCGTGGTAAGATTTATTGCCGTACATCGTCGAAAGGTTTTAAAATTTCTCCGAAAATACCACAAATATTCGGCCTTGGACTAGCGAGAGTTTAATGCAGTATAGAGTTAAGAAAATTATGTAGGTCTACCATTTTTGTATTTAAATTTTTTATATATGTACTATATTTTTTATATACTACTGTAATTCCTAATAGCGAACACTTCTCAATACGAGACATTTTTTATGCACCAGAGGTGTCCGGTATTGGGAAGTTTCACTGTATATGTATTAGAAATTGTGTGTTTATGACTGGAAATCTTAAAAATTGGTGCTATGCATTATGGAATGTATCATATTCCAACACCTTTAAAATCATGGTACCTTATTTAGTATTAAATGTGTTCATAGTCTGAACAAACTTTGGAAAATGGTCGTCAGATATATAATGTAAAAAAAATTTAAGCACAATAGTTTTTTAAAAGTGAATGCAGTATCAACAATATACATAAAACATAAGTAGTTGTATTTCGTACCATATGTTCATATGGAGTTACTTGAACTGTGGTTTATTGATTCCTTTAGATATTTCATATTATAATTATTTGTTTCAAATTCTGCCACTAAGTAACTGTTAACACAGCAAGAACAAAATATATACATATATACATTGTGTCAATTTACTTTGAACTATAATATGTGTATGGAGCTTGATAAAATCCTAAAAAATGGTTTCTTAGATAACTTGTCCAATCAAAATATGTTCAAACAGTCTCCATTTTTAAAATTTAAATGCTGAATGAACAAAAAATTTAATTAACAAATATCAAGTCAACTTTATAAGAAATATAAGTTACGTGTATTAATTTTAATGACATTTGTAAAAATATTTCCGTAGATAAATCATGTTACCTTAATATACATGTGGGTAGGTAATTGTGTATATTTATGTGTTTTATAGGTATATATGGCCACCATTTTGAAAATGTAAACATAGGGTGAACTAAATACACAAAAGTTAAGTCAGTGTACTGGGTTGTATATGTGTACCAAGTTAAATGTACTTAGGCAAAATATTTTCTCCATCATGTCATACTATGCTAAAAATATGAAAAAGTCTGCCATTATAAATATATGTGTACAGGATAAATGAAATACACAACAGTCTAGTCCGTTTGCTAAGTAGAACATGTGTGCCAAGGATATTGAAATTTTTAAAAAAATTTCTGAAGTATGTTTTATTATGCTAAAAATCTAAAAATGGCCACCATTATGAAAATATGAATGCAGGATAAACTAAGTACATAAAAATCAAGTAAGCTTTGTATGTAGTTTATGTGTACCAAGTATGATGAAATTCGGGAACATATTTCTTCTTATGTCATTATACTTTTAAATATAAAACTTGCTGCCCTTTCTAAAGTATGAATATAGGATGAACAAAATACACAGTCATGTCCGCTTGCTATGTGCTAACTTGTGTGACATTTGGAAAAATTTTTCCTCATATAGGTCGTACTATGCTAAAAATATTAAAATGGCTGGCTGCAGTTTGGAAAAAATAAACATAGTATGGTAAAAATACATGAAAGTAAAGTCAGCTTAGTATATGTGTACTAATTTTATGAAATTTAGAAAAATATTTCCGCTGTTGTCATACTATGCTAAAAATATAAAATGGCAAATATGAGTATTTGAATACAAGATGAACAAATTACACAAAAGTCAAGTCAGCTTTGTATTTAGTTTGTGCGTACCAAGTTTGATGAAATTCTGAAAAATATTTCCTTGCATACATAATATTGTGCTAAAAATATGAACATGTCTGCCGTTCTGAAAACATTTAACATACTATTATCGAAATACACTAAAGTAATGTTTGCTTAGCATGTGGAGTATGTATAGTGAATTTGATGATATTTTTCCTTGGATATGACATATTATGATAAAAATATATTAATGGCCACCATTTAAAACTATGTATAGGTACTGCATGAACGAAATACATAAATGTCAGTTCATCTTTGTGTGTACCGAGTTTGATAAAATTGCAAAATACAGTTTCTGAGCTATCTAGCTTTATCAAAAATTTTGAAATGAAGGTATGAACAGGACATAAATGAAATATGCAATAGTCACGGTAAAATAAGTCAACAGCGAGGTCATTAGTGATAGTGACATACAACTTTGTACAAAGACAAGAGCTGGGAGAGGAGTTGGCTATGGCTGCAATATTTCAGTAAAGATAGAAAGTATTGTGTATGTACAAAGTTTGATTACATTCGGTTCACTGGTCCAAAGGTTTTTAGGGACACACATGTGTGCACATGCTTCAGGAATAAATGTGGCACAGTTGTTGCGCGTACCAGTGTAGCCCTCATGTCTCCCCTGTCTCCGTGCCTCACCGGATCTGTGGTAGTCAAGCAGGAATTACGCTTGATCCTCACAAAAGTGAATTGGGTTGGATTAAGAATCACGCCAGTTATTAGTTCACTCCATCTGCACTGAACATGTCATAATTTAAGTTCATATGTAAAAATAATTACATTTTTACTGAAAATAATTGCACTTTCCAAGATACAAGATATTGCAAGTACAGTGAGTCCTCGTTTTACGTCGGGATTACGTTTCTGAAAACCGTGGCGTAAATAGAAACAACGCAAAATGAGTCGAGTCTGCGCCCACAGCTTACAATCGGCCAGAAGTGCGCGCGCACACAGACGTGTCAGCGTGCGATATTATCACTTTTTTTCCATTGCAAACGCTAGCTGCGTTTGCCACCAGTAAGACTGTCACACGATCGTTTGTAGCTTTGAAACCAGGTGCTGTTCTTTCTTCTTTGGCGATATAGGTTCTCGCCGGCATTTTTTTTCCCAGAAAAGTCCTGTTTCATCTGCATTGAAAATTTGCTTGGGCGTGTAGCCACCTTCTTCAATAGTCTTCTCAAGTTTCGGAATAAATTCCTTTGCTACACTGGTGTCGGAATTTGCTGCCTCGCCTGTCATTTTTATGTTGTGGAAACTATACCTGGGCTTAAATCGCTGAAACCATCCGCAGCTGGCAGTAAACACTTCATCCTTTAATGTTGAAGTTACTTAAACATTTTTCACTACCTCACTATAAAAATAATAAGGCTTTGTTTCGAATCAGCGCTAAATTTACAGGACAATTATGCTGTTTCTGTGTTTCCATCCACACGGCAAGCATCTGCCCCATTGCATTATGACGTGATAACTAGTCTTTCTACCACTGACAGTGGACGACATTAAGTAGAAAGGAACTAACTCACAGTTAACTAGAACTGATATATTCAAGGTCAAAGTATTGTGTGTGTATCTAAGCCTTGTATTAACCATTTTTTCCGGCCTCTCATTTTTCGTCAAATGTTGTGATTTAGTACTTCTTCTCTTTCTAAGACGTACTTCGGACCTTCATCTTCTATGTGCTATGATTATCTCCAAATTTATTAATTTGTTGTTTGGTGCCTTTCTGCTTAATGCCGTCCAATTTCGTCCATGTTTGCTCGAATTGTACAAACTGTGGTAGGCGGTAACTAATGTCAACTGCCCTCTCGCCTGAATCAAAAAGTTGCCAAACTTCCATTTTCGTGGCTAACGAGACAGGTGTTCTGTTCTTATTTTTTGAAATAACGAACTTCGAAGATAAACTCGAGAGTTTCAAAGCTATTTCGTAAAGTAATTAGCATTAATTGCAGTGATCTGATACTGTACTGTAGCACGTTTAAAGCGCAGTCATGTAAACTTAAACAGTTACACGTTTATAAGGCCGAGATTACGAGGACTTCACGGTCACGTGTCTCTGACAACTTGATCATATTCATGTTAATGTAATACGTAATCAATTGAGGTGGCATAATACGATCCTTCACGTAAGCTGCAAGCAGGCAATGAAAAACGTCGTGAGATAGCTCTGAAATTAATAGTCAAAAATAACATGATACAATAGAAGACTTTAACTCCTCCGAAATGTGATTGGCCCAGTCGATCGCGGGGGACAACTTCACGTATCACTTTATCTTAAAATCTTGACATAGACAAGTTTTTCGTTATGTTTAAGTGAACGTAAGTATAAAGTGGCGTGATCGTGATAGGACCCGTTCAAATGTGCTTTTCAAGGTTTTTCCTGCTTACGTGAAAGTTGAAACAAGGTGAACATGAAGGCATCGTAATCCCGGCCTAACTCTGCTCAACGCAATGTCATCACGCGGCTGAAGCAGGGCCAAGGGCTATTTGAAGAGGGGAACAGGAATCTGCTGCGTCGTCTCGAGAAGGAGATCAGGCTTTGTCACGCTAGCGACGTGGGCGGGTGAGTAGTATTGCATCACCGCGTGGAGGGCAGGAAGCATTTGTCGCAGCGTATGATAATATAGGGCGACGCGCGTGTAGCTTACACTACATAGCACAAATAAAACGCTAAATTGCAGTATGTATGACAATTTATGTTCAGTGTATTAATAAAAATAAAAAGCACGGGAATTGTAAACGACGTTATTCTGAACCGGCGACTATTTAATTGAAACATAGGTACTCAAAAATTAGCGACGTTAATCCGAAACTACGTAAATCGGTACAACGTAAATCGGGGACTTACTGTAATACTCAACGAATGAGTGTGCTGTGAACAGGGTTGGACTGGATACTTTCAAAGGGCACAGACCTTGGATAACCAAAGGGCGCATTCACTTTACCCCCTCTAATAAAGGTGGGGGGTCCGGAGGCCCTCCCTTGGAAAAATTTGGATTTCTAAATGTAAAATGGTGCTATGTTAGCAGTTTTCCACGTGCCTGACAAATTTATTATTTACTTTTGATAATATAAGTACTGTAGTGGAAATGTTACAGTTTCCTCTAAATTTAGGAGGAGGGAGAACATATCCCAATATCCTCCTCTCCCTTGGCTAGATCCCTATCCACCTCACCATGGGCCTTCATTGCTTACACAATTTTTAATTCCCTCTTACCTACACATAGCAGGAATAAATTTCACTTGCATAAAAAAAGTAGTACAGATGTGGAGGTGTGTTCGATAAAGTTAACTATATTTATATAAACTAGAATACTTGATTTTACTGTTTTGACTTCCTCCACATAACACAAAAAAGCATATTTGAATTTTAAGGCTTGAATTTATGGGTTTATAAAGTTTAATTTCTCTGGACTGATATATAAATTTGACTCTTCAGCATATAACACTACTTTTTCTCGAACCCAATTTGATATGTTGTATACATATACTACACAATTAAATAAATGCGAAATTAATTCAAATACAAAGCTTTTTGGACATCATATAAGAAACTTCCATAATTTTCACAATACTTACATTTTTAGAACTTGTTCAGATAATTTCACACAAAGCTAAACAACTTCGTGAAGACATATAATCTAGACTTAATATAAATCATTTTATACATCACATACAACAAATTTCTCTTTTTCTGAACTGGTGTCCCCATTTTCATTTTTTTTCTTTGCTTTTCTTACATTCTATCCAAAAAAATAAAATTTTATTCACACATCTAATTAGAATTTTATGGTAAAATATGATAAACAAATGAATAAACAAAGTTTTGAACATGTATTCTGATTTAAAAAATCGCCAACATTTCCTCAAATATCTATTTACATCACATGTACATGATTCTTGAAGTAAGATCAATGTCGCAAGTATGAGGTAAACTACATAAATCCAAAAGCATTATTGATGCAACTTTAATTTTCTGTAAAATACCTTTAAGTCCTACCAAAAAAAAAAAAAAAGGCTCAATGTTTCAACAAAAATATGCAATTCTTTCTTTACTTTTTTGATAATTAAAATTTTATATCTGTTTCATTTCTTAATCTGCGTCCAAACGGGGTGTAAGTAAGCAGTTGAGAAGTTTACAAATGTAGGCCTCACTGGGTATCGTAAAGTTACGTGAAATAATATTGAGGAAACAGTATGTAATAAAACAAATTATGTACGTGTTCTACATGCAAATTAATTCCTGACAACAATATAAATAATACATTCACTTTAAGTTAATGAACTTAGTAATAAATCCACAGTACATAATTTAACAGCCAAAAAATACCTAATTCCCTTCAACCATGCCCTTAAAATGGTTTTTAGAAATCCTTTAAACATCTTTCTTTTTTTTTTTTTCCTCCAAAATTTATAAGGGCCTTGAAAAGTTCTTAGTTTTGTAGCATGTTCCTGAAAAGTTCCCTATTTCCTGCGTATGACTTACTGGTTTATGACAGTGTGTTCCGGGCATCATGTACTATATATTTCCTTCGCTAGTAACAGTTATTTTAATATTTGTGTACCGAAATTCGGAGTAGTTCTGAGGACCACTGAGCAGAGAGTGTTGGTAGTTAGTACGTAGTCACATGGTGATGATTATGCCTTCACAATTTTTGTGGCAGCCACTGTCTTGAAAATGTTCCAGTAACTTAAAAGGCTTTACAAATTTGGACTGATAACACAGAGTATGTAAAAAAGTTAAAAAGGAAACAAATTCAAAATTGAAATGGAAGTCATTTAATATTGTTGCCATAGAAACATAAGATAACCTGATGATTGTGAAACTAAATTTTTTCCTCTTAGTGGCAAAAGTTCGGAAAACATATTTTGGGACTAATGTCAATGACACAAGCCATTATTATTTTTCTATGCAGAAAATGTTCTTCAATTTGTAAAAAAAAAAAAAAAAAAAAGTGTTCTTAACTGTATAATGTTTCCAAATCTGCACAAGTTGAATGTGTTTCTCATGTTGAAAAACCGCGTGAAATTAATTTTTCATGCAAATGTTTCATGCTTCAGCAAATTGTGTTAGTGTATGGTTTGTTAGATATTATCTTCTAAAAGAGAAACTTGTTAAAGTACAAGTAACTAAAAAGCAAGTTGTGGTTCTGAAGTATACTACTGCGAGAAGTTTTTTTACTCTGTTGGCGATTTTTATATTCGAGTAGGTACCCAGTGAATTACTCTCTTGTGAGAAAAACATCATGCATTGCTCAATTACATATGGAAAAATATTGCAGTAGATGTAGTTGCAAAACAAAAAGTTTTCTTGCGTAATTTGTACAAAATATAAAGATTTCAACATAGGGCCGAGATTCCACGTCTATTCAGGCAGGTAACAGAAAAATGTTTTAGTTGAACATCTTCAATTTTGCT
Source organism: Medauroidea extradentata (assembly GCA_003012365.1). Classification (NCBI taxonomy): domain Eukaryota; kingdom Metazoa; phylum Arthropoda; class Insecta; order Phasmatodea; family Phasmatidae; genus Medauroidea; species Medauroidea extradentata. The sequence continues at coordinate 16,028 of PNEQ01029107.1, read as the reverse complement.
GAAAAAAAAAAAAATGTTAATGTTAGTCATTCAAACATATAGTAACACACTAAAAGCATTTAAGCCTGCTGAATATTCACAAAGGTCTAACCATTTTGAATATTTGTCAGCGAGTACAAGAAAATTTTTTCCAGCATATTCAAAAATATCTGCACCAACAGTTTGATAGGGTAAAGTAGGTAGTGGATGTGAACACATGGGCTGTTTGAAGTTAGCAGGACAAAATTTCTCACAAACAGGACATTGCTAAGTAAATTTGACAATGTCCTTAAACATAGATGGCTAATAAAATAACTGGTGACCTTGGTACTTTGTTTTTGTGTCTCCAAAATTACCTTCATGATGCAGTTTTGACACATAGAGTTGCAAAGTCTTAGGTACAACAATTTTGTCACCAAGGAAGATCAACTCCTCTGCAACGTGCAAATCGCCTATCAACTTGTAGTAAGGCTAGCAGTCTGATGGCACTTTACTGAAAACTGACCATCCAGGCAAGCAACATTTGGAGACTTGAGTTAGGACAAGATCTGAACTGGTTTCCAACTGAAATTCCAACAATCGTTGCTCGGACATTGGCAGGTGTTTACTTACAGAGTGGACTAATTCAATCATTGCTGGATCATCAACCACCATGTCTGGAAGATATGTTCGAGAAAGGTGATCTGCAAAATACATAAGTTTACCAGTTAGGTAAGAAACATTCAGGTCATACTTAAAGAGCCTGAGTCGTAACCTTTGAAGACGTGCAGAACCAATGTGGTGAACCGACTTTGCCATGACATTCACTAATGGCTTGTAGTCAGATTGGACTCATACTTGCCTTCTGTACACATAATAGTGAAATTTTGAAGCAGTAAAGGGTAGAGCTAACAATTGTTTTTCTATTTGTGAATAGTTACGCTCTGCCTCCGTCAGAGATCTGAAGGCAATATGTAACGGCTGAAGGCCTATAGGTCCCTCTTGAAACAAGGAGGCCCCCAGACCACTCTGCGAAGCATCACACTGTATAACAAGTGCTGCCTTAGGGTCAAATGTTGACAGCACTGGGGTACTAGAGACAAGATTCTTTAGTTTAATGAAGGCGTCTTCATGACTAGGCAGCCATTCCCATTCCACAACGGATTTCAGGAGCTCATAAAGTGGGGCAGAGATACTAGACATGTGTGGCACGTATGAGCGTACAAGTTAATCATCCCTAGAGTCCTTTGGAGTTCTTTTCTAGAGGTTGGGGAAGGCAGACTGACCAGGGCACTGACTTTTTCTGGATCTGAGGTCAATACAATCTACAGAGAATACATGTTCTAGATACTTCACTTGAGGGACTTTGTATTGAAGTTTGTTTGGGTTAAACCTAATCACTGTACACTTTGCACTGTCTATTACTTCTTGGACACACCTGTCGTGCTCAGTTTCAGTTTTTCCGGTACAAAGTATATCGTCAAAAAAAAAAACTGGAACCCCAGGTATAGTAGCGAAATTCTCTTCTATAAACGTTTGGAAAGTTACAGGGGCGCTGGCTATATCATATGGCATGCGTAGATATCTATAGCACCCAAATGGCGTAGAAAAACAGCACTTATGAGATGACTCCTTATCCAATTTAACTTTGTGAAAGCCTTCTTTGAGATCAAAGACCGAATATAATTGTTTAACTGTCAACTTTCCTGACTTTTCCTCTAAAGTTGGGATTTTATGATAGTCTGTAACAATAACCACATTAAGATCCAGTGGATCTAAATACAATCACAGTTTACCATTAGCTTTTTCAATTACTACCCGGTTACTCATCCAATCATGAGTCTCAACTTTAGAAACTTTACATATTGCACCTTTCTTGTGTAACTGGTGCAACTCATTTTTCAAAGCTGGCTTGATAGCCCTAGGGACCCTCCTCGGAGGCTTACATGTCGGGTGGCCATCTTTAATATTTATTTTACAAAGTTGGGGAAAACTTCCAAGGCCAGCAAATACTTCACTATGTTATCTAAAGAATTTATTTTTGCACGCCTCCTTTGCTAAGTGAACCCTCTGCACAAGGTTCAAATCAATACATGTCTGCAACCCCAACAAAGGTGTACTCTTAGAATCAATTATTATAAATGGTAGATAACAGTCTTGACCCTTAACACAACATAGTAAGTAAACAATTCCAATGGGTGAGTGAAATAACAGTGCCACCTCAAACTTAAATTTTAAGGGATGTGGGTCTTATCTTAAATTATTTATCAACTTGTTTAAAAATGTTTTGAGGCAAGATATTAACTTCAGATCCCGGGTATAGTTTCATGTCTACAGCTTTGTCTTCAATGTGCACATTTTCTCTCCACTCATTTGGTCGCTTTTTTCTAGTCACTGGGGGAAATTGAACTTAGTAAGACAGTGTCACAGTACAGAGACTCAATTGAAGAGGATTCAGCCTTAACCCCTCTCACTTTACGCACCCTGCAAGTCACAGCAAAGTGGTTCGTAGTGCCACATTTAGCACACTTTCTACCATAAGCTGGGCACTGTCTAGCTTTATGCTTGGTGTGACACCTGGAGCAGCTGTACTCAACCTGTTTTGTTATCAGCGAAACTACTATGTTTAAATCTGGATGAATTTTTACTTGCAGCCACCCCATCAACACTCACTTTACTGCAGTCTTGGGCCATGGTCCTTGCTTGGATGTCTTTTGCCTGCTGCTGGCTCTGCTCTACAAGTCGGCAGTGTGCAGGCACTTTTGCGAGCGTAGCATTTTCCGTTTTTAGCAACGATTCCCGAACAGTTACGTCCCTGATGCCCTGAACAATACAATCTACTGGCATGTTCTCCTCTTGTGAGACAGGACAATTGTAGCCACATGTTCTCACCAGATGCCAACAATTAGTAAGGAAGTGATCAAACTGCTCACCCTCTTGTTGTACACACTGGTGAAAAATGAAACGTTTATAATTAGGGCTCATATTAGGTGCTACAAAATTTTTGTAGGCTTCTTTAACTTTGTTGTACACAAGCCTATCCGCCGCTTCAATATCAAATGTCTCAAACAATGCTTGTGAGCCAAGCATATTTTTAAGAAGGGCAATTTTAACGCTGTCCTGACTTTCATCGTGACCCGTGGCTACCAAATAGTTTTCAAAATCACCCTAAAGTATTTCCCAATCTTTCTGAGATGTCAGGCTTTCTAGATCTACACACTCTGGAAGTTTAGCAATGTTAGGAGCAGACGCCATAATGTTGGTAAAACATACTGGTATTAGCAGTTAAGATATTTCCTACATCGTTCCACAAATTACTTTCACGTGCACACAAACATATTATTCTCACCTGATGACGGAACGCTGATAACAATATTATAACTTGAACGTAGATGCATTATGCGCTCCACTTAACTGCAAAGTGTTTTAGTTTCTGTTTAGATCCATGTGTCAAAATTAATTAACAAAGATTCGTTGTCAAAATCCTTTTTTTCCACAACACAAAGATACAAGCCAACATCTCCCTATATCATCAACAACCAAAAATGCTCTCCGTAATGGTTGCCAACCCTCGAACAGTTATATCTACAACACTTATGTCCAGGATGATTTTTTGCAGTATCTATTTGCAGGTAGGTACCGGACAGGGTAGGTCCTATAGCAGGATATGTAAAAAAAATTGTACATGTAAGTACAATATTTAGATAATACGATGGCCGAAGGCAGATTCGTTTCACATGCATTCATAATTTACCTTTATCTATTCAAAATTGTGTGTTAGGGAATCAGCCTAAAACAGAAGCTGAAATCATAAGAACTCATAACAGTGTTTGAGTATCTATCGCAGGGATGAAAGAAAGGAAGATTTGAGAGAGATAAGAGATATAGAGGAGTGAAACTTTTGGGAGAAGGGGGGAGGGAGTGATAGAGGAGACATGCTGAGAGATAGGTGAGTAGGAAATCAAGATATGGAGGAAAGGATAGGGAACGTGTAACGTACCGCGTGTTGTGGACTATAAAAAATATTACAAATTACAAATGTATAAATAAACAAGTTTTACTAATCACAAGTTACAAAGTTGGCAATTTAAACATATGGAAAATTCAAATATGTGTCCACACAGTGGACATTACTAGCATCTGTGAGACTGAAAATTAATATTTGAAAAATTTACAAATTATATAATTAGTTTTACAAGGATCACAAAGTACAAAGTATATAGACTGAACAAAAAAAGAAAATATCTGGGAAAGTCATCACAAAGGTAATTACTATTGTATTAATGTGAGAAGCTATGTTATAAATGAATTGTAAACAGTTATTGGGTAATAATAATAGTACCAACACAAGGCAGCTAACTGTGTTAACAGAATAGCTGAGTTGTTTACAAAAATGTGTGCATTAAATTTGAAGTTAACAAATCGTTTGTTTTAATGTAGAAGGTATTTGGAAGTGACAGTTTTGTATACACAAAGCTATCTGAACAGTTCAAGTTAGTATTCATAAGTTTTGAAAGGATTATAAGTGAGGTAGTATATACAACGTCTATTATAAGTACTTTATGAGAAAAGGATTGAAAACATTACGTAAAATGTAAAAAATTTTTGAATGTGTGTGTCCTGTGTATTGTTGTCTTGAAAAAATTTACAACCTTACCCACATAAGTAAGAATTACGGCAACTGGAACAAAAGTTGTCCTAGGCAGATAATATATGGTAATTTCATAACACTACTATTGTGATGTGATAATATTATAACACACATGTAACAGAAAGAAAATATATGAAAGTATGATATGTTTATTTTCTCTGTGTGCAATAACAGTGAAACAAGAATGTTACTGACTTTTAAAATTTCAATACAAGCAAAGGTGAAATACCAAATTGAACAATTGGGTTTACACAAATTTTACATTTAAAGCGGCTAGACAAGTGGTTACATAATTGGGTCATTCAAATGGTGTTTCAAAAATATTCATATGCCTCAAATTCGCTAACATTTTAACGTTAAATCAATACTGAAATGTATGTCATGTGAGTGGGCTCCATCCACAATTTAATAACTTAAAAAATACATGATTTGTAAACGGGATATAATCTCCAAAAAACAACAGTCTTAGCAAAGTTAAACACACCAGTATGAGCACATCCAGTGCACTGTAAAGTCGGCTCGGTGCATGCTGGCGTTCAGAAGTTCAAAAATCAAAGAAGGATAGTTACCAAAACATTATAAGAAAAAAAAACATTAAATTCCAGACGTAAATTTTTACAAAGGCAGTGTCTAATGGGAATTTCGAAATTAATTGCTAAATTTAAGTAAAACAGTTACCTGCTATGGTGGCTGCCTCCACACATTGCGCAGGGCTTAAGACCCCAGCAGACAAAAACTGGAGCACACTTAAATTGGTGTCTAGCGAACTGCTTCAAGTGAGAGCCGAAAACCAAGTAGGAACCTCTACAGCATACACACCCAATCACTTGGCTAAAGCTAGCGGCTGCGCATGTGCGAGGAGGAGGGGATATAGGAGGGGGGACAAGAGAACACACTCAACTATAAGCAAGAAGATAGGAAAAGTCGAGTGATGGGCTACACTAAGACTCGGAATAGTTCGTAAAGAGTGCCACTGGCACCGCATATAGAGCACTAAGGAGGCACTCCGGTTCATTGTAAAGAACAAGTACCCAATCATTAGTCAATGGGTAAGCTCAGTATTGCACATGCTTATAAGGGATATGTATTTGTGATATTTTAATGTTTATTTGTTAATTTGTAGCGTTGCTGTATGGTAAATTTAACTGCTTCATAATAAGTACTGTGTAAAAATATTTGAAATGTATGTTAACATAACACACATAATTTTTGCCATATGCACACAAAACAGTTTCATTTAATACATGGAGCAATTGAAAATTCGAGGTAAGCAGTTTGCTCAGTATCGGCCAATGGAGCGATTATTTTCTTAATGACTAATAGCAATTTAAAAAGATTGCATCTTTTCGAAAAGCAGCTTTGTATTTAATTTTTTTTTAAATATTACAAAACAGTCAAATTTACCTTTTAGAAGGAAACATCAACTTGGATATTATTTCTTCTGCACACTAAGCTGATATAGATTGATTCAGTAACATAGTGGAGAAAAAATTAAGTGTTTGTGTCTATGTATATATGTATAGGCACACTTAATTTATATATATACAGGATGGTGCTGAACTATACCGACAAGCATCTGCAGATGGTTTTTCATAAAAAAGGAGATCGAAAATGTATGTAGGACATATAGCCTAAGTCTACTCCTAAGGGCTGCAACCACCCTTCAAAGTGTTGGTTAACCAGATGATTTTATCGAGGAACACTGCTGAAATAAACGCTGTATGTTTGAGTGTTTGGATACCACATTATTAAAGTACGAGGTACAAATCAGAAAAATGGAATCAAATAGCAACCCCCATGCATGCAAACTATGGGGGTGTTACACATGTAATGCAGAAAAAAAAAGTACTGTACATGTTTTAATTGTTGATTCATACGAGTATGTTAACTACGAATCATTTACAAACAAAATTATATCTTGCGTTGTTACGCTGAATGCAGCTGTTTTCAAGATATAAATTAATCCATTTGAATACCGCCCGGTAATGTTAGGTGTAGAGCCAGAAATGTACTGGTGGCACATGTAATGATAACTGAACAGTTCAGCCTTGTGTAATGCACACAGACGTCTACAAACTGTTGCTGAAATACCTGTAAGGTCCATAGTGGTGTTGTCGCCATGCTGATTTGCTGATTGCCTCCCGACCTAACATAACAGATTCGATTGCCGACATGGCCATCTCCCAGATAATTGTGTGTTGAGATCATATCTAAACAAAGTTCTAAGCCTAGGTTTCCTCGGGAACACCCATGCCTCTTGAGCTTTATTCCCGGTGCTGCTCCATAACCACAGCATTTACCCTTGCACGCTCTGAAGACCTGAACAGTTAATAGCCAATCTGTCTACTCACCTACATCTCCACTCAACCGTGGAAAGTAGCACAATGATAACATGCTTGACTCTAATTCAGGAGGATGCAGGTTCTAATTCACCCTCCGGCCATCCTATTTAGTAAAGACAGTGCTGGCCAAGTCCTTCCCCAGTCGCCTCACGTTGCCTATTTTTCGCTCGTCTGTAATTAATGCAGTTGTGGCCAAAACTTTAAGCACAAAACATAAAACACTATGGCCAATCAGCAAATTAAAGCGGCCACATTCGGCTACTACACTCACGGGTATGCAAATGAATGGGGTCAACAATGTCAACATGTAGTACAACATAAAAACACAATGTGAGATACAATTGTCTGTTTTAATCGTAAATGGATTTGAAATAAAGTGAACAGTTTGTAATCAATACACGATGAAAATGCTTTATAAGAATTGTTCGAAGTGACGACCACCCGCGTCATTGCAGAGCCGGCAGTGACGAAGAATCAGTGTTTGAACCCTTCGCAGTAAACCTGGAGTATGGCAAATGCTATTTTATGCTGCTTGTATTCTTCGTAATAATAATATTCATCACGTTGTTGTACCGGGCTTTCGTATACAATGTTTTTGATGTGGCCCCATACAAAAAATCTGATGGATTCAAATCTGTTGACCGAGGTGGCCAGTCTTGCAGACCACCTCTGCCGATCCACTTGCCTGGGTACATGGTATTGAGGTGGTTCCTGGCTATCACAATGAAATTTGGCCGTGCTCCGTTTTGCTGAAACCACAGGTTTTAACGGATCTGAAGTGTCGTATCTTCCATCAGTATGGGTAGCGTGTTTATCAGGAAATTTGTATATGTCACACCAGTCAAGTGATCTTGCAGCACATAAGGCGCTATAAATAGTCGTTTTTAATCCAACCCAAACATTGATGAAAAAATGATCTTGGTGGCTTCGGGCTCTCGTGGAACGTGAATTTTCGTCGTCCCACACATGGCTGTTTCTTCAATTGAACACACCCTCGTGGGTAAAACATGCCTCATCTGTTAACAGAATTGAGCTAATAAACAGATTTTCTGTGTTACAATGCGTAAGCCACTGCACATATTCTTGCAGTTTAGGGTAGTCATCTGGGTACAATCTCTGAACGGCGTGTATTTTGTAGGGATGTAGCTATTGCTCATGTAATACATGCATCACAGTTGTGTGGGATAAGTTGACCTCTCGGTCAGTGCTTCGTGTGCTGGTACGAGGAGTTTCTTTATTGCTCAGCAAGATGTTTACGTCAAAACGCGCTGTATGAACACCTCTCGATATTCCTGTGCTGTCCATTTGCTGAAAATGTTGTGTGATGTGGACAACAATGATTTGGATGACGGGCCTGGTAATTGCGGCTAGCTTCTCTGCGTTTTCCATGAGCTTCCCCATATGCTAGATGCATATCAGTCAACTCTGGCCATGAATATCGTTCCATGCTTGATTCTTGTGAACCTCAAACAGACTGTTCAAGCTGTGGGAATGTATGGGTAACAAAACACATGTGCAGTAGTTTGATAGGTAGTAGTATTAGGTGGAATGAAAACTCGTGTGACTGTATAATGCAGCAGCAACCTAAACAATCACTTTAGCTCTGTGTAATCTTAACAAATGTTGTTATTGTTGACCCTATTCATTTTCATACCTGTGAGTATTGTAGCTGATTGTGGCCGCTTGAATTTGCTGATGCGCCATAGTATTTTATGTTTTGTGCTTAAGGTTTTGACCACAATTGCGTTCATTACCGACAAGTGAAAAATAGGCAACATGAGTCGATGGGATGGACTTGGCCAGCACTGTCTTTACTAAGTAGGATGGCCGGAGAGTGAATTCGAATCTACATCCTCCTGAATTAGAATCAAGCGTGTTGTTATTGTGCCACCTTTCTCAATGGAGTAAAGATGTGAGTTGACAGATAGGCTATTAACTGTTCATGTATTCAGAACTTGCAAGGGTGAATGCTGTGGTTATAGAGCAGCACCGGGAATAAAGCTCAAGGGACACGGGTGTTCCTGAAGTAAACTTAGACTTGGAGTTTTTTTCAGACATTATCTCTACATGCAAACATCTGGGGGCTGACCATGTTGGCACTCGAATCTATTGTGTTAACACGGGAGGCATTCAGTATGTCGACAATGTGACCGTGGACCTTACAGTCATAGTTTGTTGGCATCGGTGTGGATAACACAAGACTGTATTGTTCATTGTTACATGTGCCACAAGCACTTGTCTGGCTCTGCAACTAACATTACCATGCTGTATTCAAATATATTTTAGTTAATATCTCGAAAACGACTGTATTCAGCATAAAAACACGAGACATAATTTTGTTTGTAAATTATTTGTAGATCCATGAATCAACAATTAAAATGTGAACAGTAACATTTTTTCTGAGTTACATGTGTAACATCCCCTTAGTTTGTATGCATGGGGGTTGCTATTAGTCATTTTTTTTCTGCTTTGTACAGTACTTTAATAATGTGGTATCCAAATACTCAGATGTTTAGCAATCATTTTAGCAGTGTTCCTTGATAAAATCATCTAGTTAAATGACACTTTGAATGTTGTTTACAGTCCTTAGGAGTAGACTTTAGCCTATATGTCATGTATATAATATGACCTCTCTTTTATGAAGTACCATCTGCCGACATTTGTCGGTAGAGTTGAGCACCAACCTGTATATCACTAAAAAAATTACGTTTTTTTTAATTCTTATTAATGAAAATTAATAGGTTTTTGCTAGAATGAAAAGTCACATTACTTCTCTATTTTCACGTACATTTACCTGAAAAAAAAAAAAAAAAAAAAAAAAAAACAACTCTATTGGTTACTGCAAAACAAAATTTCTGAGACATCATTTCATGAGCAATATTGTATTAATTTTTTTACGTACTGGGTATATCATTCATGTCACTTTGCAATTATTCCTCCTCAGTCTATATGTGTACATTTTACTACTTGTGTACTAAGCCTCCTCAAAGGTCTTGTTTCACCAATAGTGTAGTGAACCGTTTTCCTCCCTGTTTTTTCTTGAACATGGGAGGTGTGGGGGCGTGTGCATTTGGGGGTTCAGGTAGGTATGTGTGTGTCATTTCCTAATGTGTACAGCGACCCTTCCTTGAGATGGCCGAGTAATTTGAAAGTTTAAAATGCAATGCAGTAAAGACAAAATTGGTACTTAGAATGCGGTAACCCAGCATTCAAATGTACAGCCCATGCCCATTAAAATATAACCTTTACAATACATGTATAGAATATAACATTAACCAACGTTAAAACAAGGAAAATATGTTTTAATAAAGTCTACTGTATTAATTTCAAATTTCATGACAATCACAATTAATTTTACAAAACATAAGCACTTACATCTATCAACAAATGTAGTTTGCTTTCTCATTCAGTTTTAGTAGAGTTGGTTTAAATGTCTAAGATTTTTATACATTGATAATTACTAGGCAATTATTAAAATTTTTTTACTGATTTATGTTTCTCACTTTTCTGCAGTATTAAAACTGTCATTTTACACTTTGTATTGACATGTTGCGAAAACGACACCTCAAACAGTACACAACAACCATGCACGAGTGATCGCTAAACTTGCGAGGCATGGTGGTGTGTTGTTAATTGAGATTAGTGCGATCTGAGACACGCTTCATGGGGTAGCAATTAATGACTTATGCAAGTGTCGATGACAAGCTGACACAGTTTAAAGTAATAAACATCCACTCCTGCAGCACAGCTCTAGACATACATGGCACATTGTATGTGAAAAAGTTGCCAGTGACAGTGTTGTGTCTCATTTGGGGTATGGAAACAGGGGAGAAATAAGAATGACACTGGTACACGCAGCAAGTTGTGTACCTTGTTGCCTCTATGCACAGAAGACTTAACTGGGATACAAGTAAGTTTGGTTAGGATACGTTTGATTGAATTTGGTTATGTAAGATAGGTTTTTTTTTTTTATGTTACATGTTGTTAGTTTTTTGAGATTTCTGTTAATTTAGGTTAAGTTTCTTTAATTAAGTTAACTGCAAGGATAAACTAGATTCAACTAGGTTTAGTTAGGTTACTGTTTACCTAATTTATTTTAGGTAAGATAAGGTAATGTATGGTTTGGTTAGATCAGGCTTCCTTCAATTATGAAAGTTTGTGAATAGGATACGTTAGGTTGGCCAGAGGGTGGCATTCGGAGGGAGGTGGACTGGATGGTAGGTTCGAGGGGGGGAGGAAGGGTTGCGGGTAACCATACGGATAAGCCAAAAAGTGGTAAAGCGGAGCACAAATAATTGGGGGGTTTACTGTACCTGTAGACTGACAGGTTCAGGGTACAGAAAACTGCTCTATCCAGATATTTCATAAACAAGCGATGGCCAAGGCCACACAAACATGAAACTAACAATAAATTTCTCATACAGTACTGTAAGAACAAAAAACTACAAATGAGATTTTAAAATGTTTTTTGCAATGGGAGTTTACAATTAGAAATTTGGTTTGTGGACTTAAGCCATTGCTCATGTTTTGCTGATCAAACCTGTGTTGAATGACAAAGTTTTGTCCTTTTTTATACTTTGTCATTTAACACAAGTTTGATAAGAAAGACATGAGCAATGGCGTATGCCCACAATGCACAAACCAATACATTCTAATTATAAACGACTATGTTACGCTTTGGACTAGTGCCCATAAAACTTTCTAGATCCTTAGAGAATGATTGCATCTTTCAAAATAATGTACATGCAACAATTAAAACCAAACATTTACTGAAACTGATATTACTGATTTATATTAATTACTCTGTAAATCAATTTGGAACAGAACTAAAGCTATTTATATTATCAAATCTAATTAAATGAACAAATATACAAATGCTGCAACTGGTATGTTATTGATGAACTAGAAACAAATCCTAGTTGTAGCAGAACACCTAGTGTTTATATGACTTTCACAAGTGTGACTTATAATTTCCATGAAACACATAAACCTAAAATATTTTCCATTTGGTGTGAAAAAAAGTTCTTGGTTGTTTCTATGAGTGAATCCCACATCCTACTTAGATCGTGCATATAATGTGCATTTGTTATACTAGTTATTGCTATGTCTGTCTTTAGAATTTTTTAACATTCTATGTTTCTATTGTTTTCAGGTGTAACAACATTGGATACAATGCAAGCTCTTTGTTTGCCACTTGGTGCCTCAATTTCCTTGCTCGTCATGTTCTTCTTCTTTGATTCAATGCAAATGTTGTTTGCTATCTGCACTGCAAGTAAGTAAATCATAATTGTTGTTTGTTGTTTTGACTGTTAACAGAATTTGATGGTTTAATAACATCATATTGAGTATGGGCTTTAGCAAGATTTTTTAATGAACCGTCATCACCAATGGCTTAAATACGGTAAATGTTGTAATGTTTACAGAGCTAATTAGTATTTAAATTTAGTCATGTCATTAGTTGCACTTGAATTTTTTGTTTTTAATATTTTATTTACTTTTGTCATATGAAGCCCACCAAATATTGAAAGAAGTTGCTTTAAAAAGTTGTGTTTGTGATATGAAAATAAAGTTTTTTTTTGGAAAACATCAGCAACACAGTTTTAGTTAAAGAATAATCGAAGATGATTATGTGAATTGCCGCAAGACATAACTAGAGATATTGGTGTCTCAGATTTCTGAATATCTACCATTCTTTTTCCGAGCCATATCTGTGCAAAAATCTGTGGAAGTAAATATACCATAATTGTATCATTTTAAGTGTTATGAAAAACAGTTTAAATTAATTTCTTTGAATATACATTTTTTATGTCTCCAATAGCCTTTAAGAGGCCACGGTGGCCGAATGGTCAGACCATTCGCATCCCACCAAGGCGATCCGGGTTTGATTCCCAGCGGAGTCAGTTCCTGGATTTTCGCATGTGGGAATCGTGCTGGACGATGCCGCTGGTCGGCGGGTTTTCTCGGGGATCTCCCGTTTTCCCTGCCCCTTCATTCCGCCGCTGCCCCATTATCACATCATGTCACTCCCCACCAATGCTAAAGACCTCGATGTTAAGTGCTGATCAAAATCTCTCACTTACTCCAATTGCCTTTATGTCTAGTTTCTATATTGAGCTAGACTGGAACTGAGCAGAGAAGAACTTACAGTGAACCCTCGATAACTCGGACTTCAATGTCCCGGACTTCGGATAACTCAGACAGAATTTAAAAAGAAATTTTAATAATTTTTAACTAAACATTTCTTGTTTAAAAGACATACAAAAATCATTTCTTCTGGATTTAAATTCATCACATATTTTAGAACAGTATTAAACTTTATAACATAGTCGTCCATCACTACTTAGCCTTTAATAATCCCACAGAAAATATCTGGCAAGTTCCGTGTGGTAAAATGTTGCTAGCGAGGCGCGCGACGCACGAGTAAAGATGCCATGCAGCAGGCCGACCTCTCACTTCTTTATCTTTCCTCCCCCTTCGCCCTGCGAGCCAGGCACGCACATGTGTCGTAAACAAACATTTCAGTGTGGTGCTTGTGAACTGATGGTAACTATGGGTTACAATGACACATAAATGGAAAATTATTTTGTTCTGGTATGTGCAATGAATTCAGGGTTGCAAAACAAATTGTTCTGGATGTTAAAAAGAAAAACTAAAAATCATTGTTTTGCATTGCAATGTAGAAAAAATGGTGAGAGGGTTTTACACCCCTTTAACAACGATGTTTTCAAGAGCGGATGTGGGTGGTGAAAGAACAACACAACGTCCATGCCCTAGCCGGGATTCAAACCCAAAGCCTCTCGCACATTACACAAACGCCTGAATATGCAATGGAGGCCAGCATGATGTAGAAAAAATCGTGACTTAGTCAATTTGATGGGATAAGAAAAAAAAAGGGGGAGGGGGGGCAAAAAGGGAAATTTACCTCAGGCCTCACAATCTCGCGTTTGAATAAAACATAATAAGTAAGAATTCAGCTGAAAACAAAGCACATTTATCTAAACAAAACAGTAATTCAGACAGTTGTCCAATACATTGCAATTCATGGTCTTAAATGCACTGTTTTTAACATTTTTGTGCCTAGCTTTTGGTTGTTTTTACTACCATTTAACTCTGTAGAACATGATTAGAATTTTATTGCTTTATAATATGACAGTTTGTGTATGAATAAGGCTGTAAATTGCGCTTTCTATGATGCAATTTACATACATAAAATTTAAATTTAAAATTCATAGTGTTAAAATGTTTCCACATATGACTGTACAGTGACCCAGAAGGATGGTTAATTACAGTTCTGTTTTCATTCGTGTGTATGAGGAAAATTATTTTTGTACCTTTGGAACTTTGTAGGAGGGTAGAGTAACTCTCAGGCTAGCAGCTGGCTGCTGCCTCTACACTGTGACATATGGACGTAAGGCATTTTTCAATTTAAACATCTTGTGTGAGATGCGTGTGGTCACGTGCGGTGTTTTTATTGCTGTTGTGATGAGACTGTACCAGTTGACCTTGACTACTTCCACTTGCAACCTACCTAGCTTATCTCCAACGATCTTTTCTTATCTCTCTCACACGTGCACGCACATTGGCTGTCGCCAGCCAGACGAAAACTTTTATGTGGTAGAAGGGTGCCTTTGTGCCAGTTTCTAACAAGAGATAAGAAAAGGATCAGCCAGAAGTAGCATAAAAACTAAATAAAGATTTGACTGGCCACGTTGTTTGACATTCTTTTATAGTCCTTCAAGTTTCATTAACTTTCCCACTGCATGGCGGCCCTCCCGTAGCTTGATACGATAGTTACGTACAAAACATTATTTATTGCAGCCTCTTTTGCTTGTACAAATGTTAGCGTACTAATTTTTTTGCATTTCTTGTGATTAGTGACTGATTACCACACCTCCCCGGACACCCCTCGATAACGTGGACAAATCGTAACTCGGACAACTTCTTCCCCCTTTTAGTCCGAGTTATCGAGGGTTCTATTTGCAAACATCTTATTTTTTTCTCTTGCATAGCATTTATTTATAATCATTCAGATTTTGCAACTAATGGAAGACCCTTCATTTTGTCAGATTGCTGTGTTTTAGTATCAAAAAGTTTTATTCTTTTCCTTGTTTGATTAAAGTTTATATGAAAGTTTTGGTAGTTGTTCTTCATAATGTAGTTTTATTTGTGCTGGAATACTCTCAATAGTTGTATAGTGGGAAGTCTGTCATAGTTATTGCCATCTACATAATAGTACTGATTAAATTATACAGCTAAGCAGAGTCAACTCATGCAACAGTACTCCTCAACAAAAGTAATGCAGCACAATGTACTAATTTAAAAATAGCAGGTTTATGTATTTATTTGCAGTAAGTAACCATAGAATATCTCCAACTACTTGCTCTGAAGTCATTAAGTAGTTAGTGTCTGTAAATTTACATGTAAACACAAAGTTCAGAAGAATGCCTACAACTGTTCCTAATTTTGTGCAAGGGCAGGCAAGAGGCTGTTTTGCTAGTTGCTACATTCAATTTTTCCAGGCATATAAATGGTGGAATCTCGTCACTTAACAAAGTAAGGATATGCCTTGCCAGTTGTCAATGTTGTAACCTGTTTTCTATAATTTAAGGGATGTTTGAAATAAATATAATTGTAAATCAGAAAATGCTTCACTTGAAAACATTTTTGAGGCAGTTATATCAAAGTTTGAAAATAAAGAAAATATATCAAAGTTACTTAAATTGTATTTCAAACTAATGTTGTACAAAGGAGAAAATATGCACTGCTCTGCATGCACCAAGAATCATAGCAACCAAAATCCAACAGTTTGCAGTCACTATGTACACACTACATTATTATGCCATAATTGCAGGCAGATGGAAGTGATAAATCAGTAGTTTTTGCTATTTGCCCCAATTCGAATTACCTTCAAGGCGACAAATGCGCCGGCTCAGAAACAATCAGGGGAGACTCACCCATTTCTCGATGTTAACGCCGTCACTTAAGCGGACTCACCACACAACCGCAATGTCCCACGGTACTGCAATTTCCCACATTGCCAAGCGATGCTGAGAGCCCACAGGAAGTCCTGGTTACCA
>PNEQ01029106.1:17934-40196 GCA_003012365.1 Medauroidea extradentata | reverse complement strand
TACAAATTTTCATCCCTTAATATCAAATGGTTCCCGTCAAATTCAATAAAAACCATACTTGCAACCCCATCTTCACAGGGGTTTCCTGCCCTTAGGAGTGGTTTCCAGGCATTCGTTGCCAGACATTTTCTAACTGTTATTTTGCAAGGAACATCCTGTCACAGTTTGTCGCAGAGCTGATGACTCATCCTGTATATACTTTATTATGTGGTGTGAAAGTATTGTGTATGTAACCAGTGATGTGACATATGCCAGAACATAGAATACCTTTACCCTTGTCAAGGTAAAACTCTTAGAATAGTAATTACTAAACAAGATCACTTTGAAAGTAGAGAAATTAATTGACTGAATAGTTAATAGTGCTAGTTATAGTGGTATTGAATGTAAAACTGAAGGTAATAAAATAGGCTTGAACCAAATCTGGTATTCTACTAACACATCCTTCACAACATTAACTTATGAGGGATATATATGTCTTGAATAGTAATAAATTAATCTAGATGATCATTGCTAATTAAATGAATTTAGGCATTTGAAAATATATGTTGAAGTTAACTTCTATGCCGGCGTTAGTTCTAACTGGTTTAAATTTCACCCTTATTACATAAGCTTCTTTGAAATAAATAATTATGTTCCCGGTTATAACTCCAACTCTTTAGAGCGGTATGCAAAATGATCTTAAAAAAATATTCTCAGGACTTCTGGACTTGGTAGCCAACAGTCATGATACTAACTTCTGGATGTTCTGACGAAAATTTAATGTTCTGATGTAGCAAACAGAATAATAGATACTCCTAAAGTATCGTCGAGGCTGAAAACATTACTGTTAATATTAATTTAACGACGTCATACCAATCGACGAACATAGTTCGGCACTGGCGTCATGCCGAGGCGTCCCCGTCGTCGGCCGCATTTCTTGCTCTCTCAAAAGAAAATTAGGCACAAATCAGTTCTTCTAAAACACTAATTTGGCCTCCTATCCTTATAACTTACTCTTGGCTTTCCAAATTTATGTCCTACATTTAGGATGGCGCTCGCTTTAAGAGCATAGAGCGAAATTGCGCAAAACGCGTCATGTTTCTACCGAAGCCAAGCCAAGAATTACTTTCAATTTCACCAAAAACCTTCGAATATTCTCTAAATCAACAATTAATAAGCCTATCCAGGCGTCTGGGTAAGAGATTAAAAGAATAAATCGCGATCCCCAACGAGGATACAAAACAAAAACAAAAACGGAAAATATACATTCAATTTAAAATAAAAAAATTAAAAATTAAATTAAAATTATAGGATGTGATTCTTGACATAAATAAAAAAATTTAAATAAAATAATTGATCTAGTCAACCTAGGTAGAGGCATATAATAACTATCCCTAACTATCCAAAGAAAATTAAACTGTAAAATAATATTAATCAACCAAATGCATGAAAATTTGGAATTAAGACAATCCAAAGAGCTAGAAATATGTAAAATGATTATATACACATGAAGTTTGAAAACAAAGAAAATATATTTGCTGTCTTTCTGTAGCCAAATGCTACAGGAATTTTCGAATAAACTGGTTACGGCCAAAGCTCTACACACCACTCTGCGACCTTTGTAGGCAGCCACCTTAAGGCCATGATCTTTCATTTATTTCAAACAATTGCAAATAACGGAACATTTTTTAACCAAATGATTTGAAAAATTTTCAGACTGTGTAGAGTCATACGATACACAATTTTCACAGAGCATTTTTTAAAAATAATTTACCGTTTGCTAGTAAAAAGTTATTTTGCTTAATTTTGACTTATTTTTACAACAAAATATGTGATATTTCAGGGGCAAAAATCTAGAAATCCGTTTGGTTTATTGCAAACAGAAAAATTCAGATACAAACGATGATACATACGTGTTTAAAACAGTAAGACTGAATTTTTGATGCATATATTAATTTGCGTTAAAAAATATTTTTGAAACCACTGCAAAACTAAAGAGCGGGGCCTTAAGTATGCACGACCCTAGCGCTTGTTTGACGTGTATGTATGCAGCGTTCGTGGAGAAGGTTATCCAGCTATACGAGACGACGGTTGTGCGGCATGGACTGATGATCGTCGGGCCGACTGGCTCCGGCAAGACCAAGGTTAGTTCGCAGTCTGCACTCCACCCTTGTGCTCGACAACCAGCCCAACTGAGGTAGGACGACGCTTATTGTACTTCGCTTTCCGCCTCACAGTGGGGACTGCATGCTTATGTCCCTCTCTGACGCTTTTACTTGCTGTGACACGATGTCGTTTATTTACACGGTTGGTATACAATTTTGCTTGCTTTGTTAACAATATTCAAATACTAGGTGCTGATCTATTTTTGGTAGCACTGCAAAAGAAATAGCGTGTGTTTAGAATGTTATTTCAATCATTCTCAAATAGTAAATAAATCACATTCATATGCTATCAAGATACAGTATTCACATTTAAAAATCATACAAATTCGGCATAAATAAAAATACATTCAGAAACGGCCGTATAATAAGCACCCTGCGAGAATCCAATTGGACGAAAATATTTGTCATAAAATGTTGTACTATGACATGTTACGCACACGATTTGGCAACGTAGCACAGAGTAAGTCCCCTCTTGCACTTGTCTTATTTATCTTACTACCACTTCTATGACCATCATATTATTGGTGCAGATTCAAATCCCGAATAGTCGAAATGTGATTCTAAATTAACAAAAAAAAAAAAAAAAAAAAAAAAATTAATATCCGGATGTGGAGCGCAAGAGGGGAATTTTTCCATTCTGTGTTGTAATATTAATTGTTCGCATGAAATGTCGTCGTACAACATATTTACGTTAACATTTTCTCCTCCAATTTAAACCAAGGATCTCAAGGTATGCTTATTGATATATTATACAATTATCAATAACAGATTGTGTTAAATTACTGTGGTTTACATTTTATGAAGAAATTTGTTGATGACATGTTTTGAATTTGGCCACGAAGTGGACATAGTGGAATTATCGTTACCCAGAAAATTTACGATAAAATTACGTTTATTTGCATAAAGTCGACTATCGTTTGGGATTAAGCTACGAAACTCCGGACAGAACCAAGACAGTCCTAATAATTTTAACTTGGTTGTCAAGTAATATTATGAACCTCAAGATAAATACAAAGGGAAATAAGAAAATGGTTTCAAATATTTATTTCAGAAATTTCAATCCTTTACGTATTCCGAAAACATCTTGAACAGCTTTAAAATATTTCATTATTCTCTTTTGACACATTGAGAATGAACTAATAAATTGCAAAATTAAAGCTTTGAAGAAACCTTGTAAAATCAAAATGCAATGCAGACGTCACATGATGTAGGTTAGTACAAACAAAATTTACACTGCATGATAATGGATGACTTGAAGTACACGCCGTCTGACATCACTCCGCAGGGGAAATACTGTGGGAAACAAAGCTTGTTTACAAACATGCTGATTTGTTAGTTGGTGATGGCAGAAATAAAAACAAATTGTGCACTCATAGACTTGCACGTAAGTATAAAAATATCAGTTTAATTTCATGGTTAAGATACGAAAATGCATAAGATCAATATTTACTTATAAAAGCGGCAAATTCCAAACCAATAATTAATTTTCTTTACATAAATCTCATCGTGGACTAGTGAAGCCAAACACCTGTATGAAGGTTATGTTAGGTTGTTGTATCCATGGGGATAGGAATTGTTTTCCACACCAGACTGAAGCTCCACCTCATTTAAAGTCGTCCATTGATGAAGCACATAAAGACGTGCGATGACGTAAAACAAAGCAACAGGAACAGTACAGCCATTTTACAAACATCCTGCGCGATTGTACGCATTTAGAATGGACGGCATAATGAATACCTTTAAGCAACACGGCTTTTAAATAGTATATTAAACCAACACGGGCTCTGTTACTTGACAAACTTCACGAACGTTTAAAATCACAAAATGCAATGCAAATTCCAAAACAGCTACACGTTCGTGTACCAAAGATACTCATTAAAAGACTCTATAAGGTTATTGCAACCGACAACTATGACGGCGTATAGAAGAACAATATTTAGAAGTTTAGAACCATGAATCAATAGTGAGTACGAAATGCAACATTTGGAACTAAAAGCTTTAACCACCGAATAGACATTGCTTAAGTGCGTCTCATGTCAGTGGACTCCTCCAAAATCCCTAAGTTGAAATAGTTGAAACACCACATCAAAAATACTATAGCAGGGAATTAACACGCGTCAGCTTGGGTACACCCAGTGCACTAAAATGTCGGCACAGTATATAGACTACAAAGAAATCCAAACCAACCAACTCTATTTCAAAATAAGTTAATCCTCAAGACAACATTTTTTCAAAAGTTGGCATCCAAACAAAATTTATAAAAAGGGACAAACTTTACTTACGAACCATGACGTTGGACGCCTCCACACGCCATGGGGGTTTAAACCTTAACTTACCAAAATGTAGGAGCGCACTTACATGAGTCACAGGTAAGATCTGTCTCCGAACAGTGCTGACAAGGAAGTAGGAAAGAACTGACCACATAAACACCCGCATGCGTCAGGGAGAGGGGGTAAAAGGAGAAGGGAAACACTGGAGTTGGTCCGGTAAGACAAGGAGAAAACAGACCCGTTTTTCACCGCGCATGGCGATGAAGCTTGCATGAATCCGCCACTGGCGCTAACACCTTTAAGCACAAGGCACTCCGGCGCAACTTTTTAGAAACATAATTTTAATTGTAAACTCGAGTTTCACGGTAGAAATGCACTCGCACTGGGTTCACTCTGTGTACAAATTTCAATTACATTACATCTAAACTATCAACCACACAAAGTAATCAGAATTTATGGACGTGATGTGACTTGAGTGTGTAGCAGAGTTATATATGAACTAGATGAGCGCCAGTGAAACTGTATGTCCCAGTGCTGGATTTCAGAAGGTGGAAGGGGGAGAAAAAGCACACGTCGACCGAGCGGTATATCAAAGGAGTAACAAGCTGGCACCACACACTGTTTTACAAAGTTAGGGCAGGTGAAATTATCAGGATTTTAGAAGCTAACTTAAGTAAAAATGAAAGTAAATCAATTTTTTGGTTGAGAAAATACATTAAAGTTATATGTTGTTATTGTGTATGTCAACGCCTATTAATTAAACAGCATTGACGAATTTAATTCCATTTAAATTTCGAAGTACAGCTTTTTACCAAGCGAAAAGAATACATTTTTAATGTATTAAAGCAAAACTAATATTTCGTTGATATAAACTATAACTGCACTCAATATTTGTTTGTCTTAAAGTAGCATTTTGGAAAAAAATATGGTTGAGGGGTGTTTGGGTAGTTAGTAAGGATTTGGATTTACATGTTAAGTTATACTACGTAGAACATAGTCACATTTCATGATATCGCCTTCGGGCAAAGTTATAAAATATTGCTTCATGAATATCAACGTGGGGGAATAAATTATGTGTGGGTGTTTGTGAGAGTATTTAGGTACGGAAATACTTAGTTGTCCATAGTTTACACTGTACTGATAAAATCATTTGAGCTACACCGTGACGGTCAAAATAAGTTAGTGGTGGCATTTATATAGATCTGACAGGTACTGAGCTTCCCCTAATGTTAATCCCTATACTTGTTTCCCCTGGATTTTGAGGTATGCAGCGCCATTTAAAGAACGCTTACTATAAACTCTATAGGAGACGCGTTCTTGTAGCGTAGCATCGCTCGCCAAAACTCAAATAAATCTCCAGTCCTTTCATTCTGGCGCTGCTTCATACTTTCATCATGTCACCCCTCACCGGTGGTAAAGACTTTGTTGTTAAGTACTGGCGAAAATATTTTACCTACACAATTTTCATATTGTTGGTCGAGGTCATTAGAGACGGTTAATTAGACAGCTCAGCACAAAATCACGAACTATGAAAATATTCGCCAATGTTCTATGTCTAAGGAATATCCCACCATTTTTCTGGAGAGCTATCGAGAAATAATGGAAAACCGAAATCATGATGGCTGGAGCCGGGAATTGAGCCAGGGTCCTCCAGAAATATTCGCCCAACGTGTTAACCGTTGAGCCAACCTGGTCAATCCCAAATGAACAATGTGCTCCAGATCATGCCTGCAGCACACCCACTCAGAGAAATTGTGTTCAAAGTGAAGAAAGGCACGATTATTCCGATAACAGTCGGGTGGCCACAGCATACATAGGAATACAGAAGTCAAATACCCAGTAGGACAGAAAACATGCACACGCTAGGAAAAATGTCTTCGCTGGCCAGCAACACGGCGGAAATGTTTACAGCCAATGAGCGTAAGGTGGCTGCCCTGCTTGCAGGCAGCTAGGCCAATACGAAACCCGACGTTACATGCAGCAACACGGGGCTTGGATCAACGGCTTCGGGCAGCCAATAAGCTGCGAAGTTCGCCCGTATCAAATGAGCCACCACGTCATTTCACGCCTGAATGCCTATATAGTCTGTGACAGGAACGTCCACACCAACATGTGAATGTGAATATACTATGTACAAAATGAGTCAAAGCGCAGTGAGCTAACATTTAGCGGGGGAAGGGGGGAGGGGAAATTAAATAAAAAATCCCAAAGA
Source organism: Medauroidea extradentata (assembly GCA_003012365.1). NCBI lineage: Eukaryota > Metazoa > Arthropoda > Insecta > Phasmatodea > Phasmatidae > Medauroidea > Medauroidea extradentata. The sequence continues at coordinate 33,570 of PNEQ01029106.1, read as the reverse complement.
AAATAGTGCGAACAACTATACTCTACAAATTGACCTATAACCACATTTTAATGTTCAGAATTTCGTTGCTTGACATCAGTTAAATAAACTTGTTATAATTTAAGAAATGCTATCTCATACTCCAGTTACATTATATATTTTTTTCCCCCGCGGTCTTGACTTTACAAGCAGTTTTAAAAACACATTTTCCACATACTTTAGATTATACTGTCACCATACAAAATTTACGTAATCAATCCTGACTCATTAATAACAACATCGAATCCTTAGGTACTAAATTGCAACCTAGCAAAAAGTCAACTATTCCCGCGATAAATGTCTCTCTCTAATCATTATCCACAGTACAGTATTTGCAAAGCTAAATTCAGGCGAAAGGCGGCAGCGCGGAGGAACGCAGCAAGGAACATATTTTGGAGAAAATGCTTTTTTTCTCTTGTAGTGGCGCTCTGTGTATTCCAAAATTGTGAGCAGCGAGAATTATGCAAATGTCTCGCCTTCCCTCGAGCCTTCCTTTTTTTCTTTCTTCTGTAACTTCCGGCCGTATTTATAGCGTGGAACACTTAACACGTTTTCCTTACGCCTTCTTTCTTCTCTTCGCTGTCCACTCTGCTTCTTCCCTCTCTTCTATCACTTTTCTTCTGTTTCTCCTGCTTCCAGGGCGTTTGTGGTTTAGTGGGTCGACATCAGGGTCCACTAGTAACCTCGTTACGTACTGACACTGAAAAATATCCACTTCGCGATTTGAGATTATTGTCTGTTCCACATGTATCTGGCACCGGTGCATATCCGAGTGAATTAGACCGTGTGGTACGATAATCAGACTTACGTTCTGCTGGTCGTAGATTCCTCCGCGACAGTGTGCATTCGAAATGTATTTCCTTAGTTACAGAACATGGATATCAATTCCACACACGGCAGATACAACAGCAGTTATGTCCGACCTTATCCATTCAGTAACTATTCGTAGGGCCATGCTCTAGTAAATATACTAATTTTGCGTCTCTATTTTTACTTGTTTAAGGGGGTTTTATGTCTCTATGATAGCTAGGTGTTGAGAGACTACACAGATTTACGCAAGGATTGGATCTGGAAGGATAACCGATCATGGGATTTGTTTATGAATATCATCCGTGTTGGGCAGCCCCCTCCCCCTCCCTTACGTAAACATTATGGCAAATCATGATTCTCCCCCCTCTCGTCCTTCTGTTGGTACTTCGTTGGTGAGGGGTATGTCATGCCTTATGATTGTGTCACTACTATAGTCGTTCCGTTTCATGAATAATAATTAGTATCGCGATTTTGTGACGAAAACATTTTGGCACAATTTTGTTTCAATGACTTATGTACACTTCTAGAGCTCTGATTCTTGGTCAGTGATGGGTGTTTTATCTCTCACTTGTGTTGGGGTCCTACTGGTAAATCACATACGTATGGTGTCACAGTGTCCTTATTCTGATAGGTGCAGTCAGATGAGTGGCTTGTCTGAGAAAAGACACGCTGCCAATAACCATGAAGCATAGCTACACGCAAGGCATTGGAACAAAATTGTGCAAAAATCTGTTCGCCACAAAATCATGCGTCTAGTGATAATGCTCGCTCACACAAAGTTTGGTTGAGGATGGCATGCCGGTGAAGAGAAGGGAAGCAAGAGTCTTCCGTTTCTAGCTTGCTCTCCAGACTTAACTACAATCGAGAACGTGTGGGATGTATTAGAACTAATAATCTCAGATAGTCTATATTGACAGTTGGATGGTGTTATGCATCAGTAGACTATGTGACAGTTGTAAGCTATCAGTGAAGCTATTTCAGACTTGAAACAGTCTTACAAAACTATTTTAGCCCTACAAAGTAAAAAAAATTTAACTACAGGATATATGACTGAAATATGTTTTGTAGAACTGATTCATAGACGAAGACTATTTTATTCAAATGTTTCAACTGGCACGTAGTCTATTGATGCATAACACCGCCGAGTTAAGGGATGCCATGTACTGTTTCTTGTTAATAACGAGCGTATCTTTATGTATGTAACAACAATACCTTCTCATTTTATAATTATTTACATCTGGTCCGTCAGTTGTTTTGACCAGTGTTCTTTAAGTTCCTTGGGATCCGTACGAATGGTTCTTCACGCGCCCACAATATGAGACGACGTGCACCAACCTTCGCTGACGACGTACGAGCCGGCTCAGCTTTCTTTCCAGTGAGTCACATGGATATTTCCTGAGGACTGAGAGTATCCTGAAGCTCGGTACTGACTACCCTTACCGTACTCTGACATGCATGAATCATGTGGACAGGGGAACCTTCCCTCGACTACATTACAATGCGTTCTAGGAATATATTACAGAACCTCGTACGTCCATACGCCTTGCTGGCATCTCCAGGGAGTATATTTCCATGTTCTTTCATAAACGTTTGTGGTGAAATCGAAGGTTGCTGTAATATGTGGCGAGAGATTGCAGTTTCGTCTGACCACGTACGTGTATTTGCTGTAATGATGTGTGATGTATCAAATAGTGTATGTGTTTATTATGAATGAGTTAGAACATAAATTCTGCAGCTTCTACAGTATTGATTTAATGGGAACTGCTCAGCTTCCAAATATGTATCGCACAATATAAAATAATGCTGTTACAATATATTACGTTAGGATTTAATGACCAGAAGATCTATTAAGTAATTGTCAAAGTAATGTAATAAAAATGACACCAGCTTTTTAGTTTATTATTACGTGATCCTCACTGACTTTGAAGGCGTAACGGTTTTAGTTTGTTGACGATATTCGCTTAAGTAAAATGCACCATAAGCGTCTACATTGCTTACGTAATAAGAGCCTTATAAAGCTGCATTTATCTCAACGAAATAATTTCGTTGATTAATTGTGTTATATACCCTCAAGCACAAGTTATTTATTGGTTAGAGGGTTAAATTTAGTAGTCTTAATTGTTTTTAACTTTTATAATAAAAAGCCTTTACATGACGGAGATTAATTAGTGGAGTGTAGAAGAAAATGCATAATTTCAGGTTACTTGAGAGCTCTACCTACCTCAGAGCCACGGTGGGCGCAGGGATAGGGAGTTTCATGTTAGATTATATAAGATGTGGCTCAATTACTGTCGAACCTACGCCATCATTAACTTTTTGCTCATCTCGGAGAAGCTGAAAAATACGAACAAATTAATATTTTTACTATAAGAACACTCGGAAACCACCATCGCACATTTCTCCCGTGTTTATATCGGTAGTAATAAGTAGGGACTGGAAAATTTCGCGAATTCAAGGACTTGCAGGCTAGAATCCATTATACTATTCATGCTCGAGCCCCGTCTATTCGTTCATTGTCTGCTGTTCCACTGAGTAGCAGCTAGTTGATGAATAGTCGGGGCTTGAGTATGCATAGTACAATGGATTCTAGCCTACAGGTAATTGAATTCGGGAAATTTTCCAGTCCCTCGTAATAAGCGACAAAGTTCGCGCTGTCAAATGAACCGCCACGTCATTTCACGCCTGTTGGGGCAGGACAATTTCGCGAATTCAATGACCTGCATGTTAGAACCTATGTTAGTATGCATACACAAGTTTCGTCTGTTTGTTAATTGTCTGCTGTTTTAGTGAGTAGCAGCTATAGAGGACAAATGGTCGAGGCCGTGTCAGTGTTTCAGGCGCATGTATGCAACCCGCATTAACCCCATATAAATCAAGGCTAATTTTGCGTACTCTATAGCAATAACAGTATTACACATATCAACATTATCTTCACTTTTTATGAGATTCGTTCTTTTTTTGCTGCGTTTGACGAAGTCAAGTACAAAGAATGGTTGCTACAATTTTACGAAACGTTTTTTTAGTATCATGTTGCTAATGAAACCGCTTGTTATGCTTAATTTTGCAGAACGCAGCTCTATTAATAACGGCTGTGTCTTTGATAAAGCCCGAAGATAACGTTGATATTTGTAATACTGTTATTGCTATAGAGTACGTGAAATTAGCTTTGATTTATAAGGAGTTGATGCGGGTTACATACATGCGCCTGAAACACTGGCACGGCCTCTTAAGCGTGCATAGGGCAATGGATTCTAACATGCAGGTCATTGGTTTATTAGTCTGTGTCCCGGCGAGGTGCCGCACAGCTTTCGTATGTGGTTACTATAGCCGGCTACAATACGGCACGAGGATAGTGGTAAGGTAATAAGTATCAGGCTGCGTGCAAACTGTAACCCGAGTAAAGTTTTCAAGCGTCCAATAAGTTACGAGAGTGACTTCTCGGTCTGTTCCTGGATGTCCTGCTCGAGAGCAGAACAAGCTGCTGTTAGAATATGAAACTGAACAACTGGTGCGAAAAAAAATTAAGAGCATAAACAACCAATACCACAACGAAGATAGAAACACGAAACGAGTTTTATACAGGATGTAAATGAAAGTATGTTACAAACTTCGTGTGGTGATTCCTTGTCGAAAATGAAGTACAGTTACTTAAGACGACTTTTCGCTTAGCAGACTTCGTAAGGGAGCAATACGCCCTCGAAAAACGAATTTCAAACTAGTTTGTTGGTACAAAATCGTAAACAACATAACATTAAATCATAACACGCCGGATACTGTGTTCTGCTAACACTTATCGACAGCCCGTAAAAAATGTGTTTCGAATACCTTACACCGTCATCAAAATAATGGGGGTGGTCACCCCCTTTCCGGCTTAGACGTTGGTGCCATCAGATTTTATGGACATGCAATGCTATAACTTGTATCAAGAGACCCCGATGAACAAAAAAGGTCGTCTTGTTGTTACACTGTAAAGTGAAGCATGTCCGAGAAAATGGCCAAAATACAGTACGTAGATTTAGTGGGCTGACACTTAGGCAACACACAATACACCGAATGATATGGTACTGAAAACAAGTGTAGCAAATACTTTACTGTAATTAAAACGTTCACAGCCGAATAAGTGATACATGTTTACATGAATATCACAACAAGCGCTCGAATGTTCGACCACCTTCAGTAATACATGCATTGCAACGATGCAACAAGGACAGTCGCACACGCTGGAACAGGTTGGCATTCGTCCGAATCACTTCGCCTGCTGCAACGATGCGTGCGACGAGCTCCTCGGCCGTGTCCACTGGCGTCTCGTAGACAAGGCTCTTCATGTGTCCCCACAGGTAGAAATCAATTGGTGATAGATCAGGGGAGTGAGGAGGCCACGTGACAGGTCCTCCCCTGCCTATCCAGCGTCCTGGAAATACATGGTTGAGGTACTCACAAACAGCACGAGCATTGTGAGGTGGTGCCCCATCGTGTTGTAGCCACATGCGGTCACGTATCAGCAGCGGTACGTCCTCAAGCAACTCGGGCAGAATGTACTGCAAGAACCGTAGGTACACGTAGCCATCAAGACGTGCTGGTAACATGTACGGTCCTACTAAGGTATCATTGACTATACCCGCCCACATGTTGACCGAAAACTTCTCTTGGTGGAATCGCATAACCCTGGCATGTGCGTTTTCTTCAGCCCACACATGGCTGTTGTGAGCATTGTACACACCATGACGTGTGAAAGACGCTTCGTCTGTAAAGAGAACATACCTGGGAAACTCTGGGTCACGAGCTGTCTGCTGCAAAAACCATGCACACAAATCATGTCTGGGTTGATAGTCACGTGGCAACAATGCTTGCTGCCTACATGCGCGATAGGGGCGTAGCTGCTGCTCATGCAAGACATTCCACACTGTCATGTGTGATGCACCCACCGCATTTGCAATAACACGGGTACTTGTTGACGGTTGATCCTCGACTCGGGCGAGAACTTCCGCTTCAAATCGTGGTGTCCGCATTGTTGAATGAACACCACAGTTCCGGAAATGTGGCAGGAGAGTACCTGTATCTCGAAGACGCTGGATGATTCGTGCAAAAATAGTATGTGCTGGGTGCCGTCTGTGCGGAAATATTTCACGATACATTCGTGCAGCTAACCTGCCACTGCACTAAGCTTCACCATAAATCAATACCATATCGGTAAGCTCAGCATACCCGTACCTTTCCATGTTTACTGTCTCACGAACGTTTGGTTTTGATTGCAACCCAGTTATTGTGAATAGTATGACGAGCCCACATATCCCTGCACGTCAGAGTGTACCTCGTCGCAGTCTAAAGGGTACTCCGGCATGCATTACACGCTACACGGAGGACGTGGGGAGTGTGCATGTATCAGGGTCAAGCCTCAGACAACTTACTCTTTACAGAGTACAGAACACAAAACCGTCTGTTCATCACGGAGGGAATGATATTGAAAAACCTCAATGGTGACAGGCATACGTAGAATTGTGCGCTCCAATGTTTACCCCTCTTACATTACACACATACTAATTTGTGTACATTACATTGTTCACTTCATTTGGTTTCGTACTACTACTGTGCAGAATAATTACACGTGTGCAGTATATTTCAATATTCCCGCAACATTTACTAACAAATTCGTCCTGCTACACCAGCCATCTATCAGTAACTGTTCGTAGCTCACACAACGTCGCCCATGACGCGTTGTAGGTTTACAAACTAGCATGGGGTACGCGTTTGTTACTAACTACCGTGTCGTTCAGCCACACCACCTGTGTAGTACGCGTTGCCTACGTGGCAGTCCCCTAACACTGTCTTACCCATTTTCTTGATACAAATTATAGCATTGCATGTCCATAACATCTGATGGCACCAACGTCTAAGCCGAAAAGGGGGTGACCACCCCCATTATTTTGATGAAGGTATAAGTTATTCGAAACACTTTTTTTCACGGGCTGTCGATAAGTGTTAGCAGAACACAGTATCCGGCAAATTACGATTTAATGTTATGTTGTTTACGATTTTGTACCAATAAACTAGTTTGAAATTCGTTTTTCGAGGGCGTATTGCTCCCTTACGAAGTGTGCTAAGCAAAAAGTCGTCTTAAGTAACTGTACTTCATTTTCGACAAGGAATCACCACACGAAGTTTGTAACATACTTTCATTTACACCCTGTATGTAATATAAATCCAATTAAGTGTAAAATTGGGCGTGAATGTCGATTTAGTTAGGTGTTAAAAATAAATAAAATACGTACCTAGGTATTTCTTCTCGTCATCTTAAAACTTAATGCACGGTTAGAGGTGCATGTCATCTGATATCAACCGTGCTGTGGGAAACAAAGCTTGTTGCCATATGGATCTGTGTTTGCAATTTCTAGTTGTATTGAACAGTTTTGGCAACTTCATAATTTTGGAGTAAACTGACACGTCATATCTGTATGATAATTTTTGTAATGAGTCATAGATACTTTCCATCGTAAAGGTTAGCAACATTGTTGTCTTTGTATCCGGATAGCGTCATGATGATAGACATGATTATGGATGGTCAAGGCAATCGGGTTGAAATAAACGTTTATATAACGAGTGTTTTAAAGCAACCGGAGTATACGAAATTTTAAATATGTTTTATTATTATTTTTTCAATAATAAACTTGGTTTCTAGTGTTTTTCATGACGTACTTTATGACGTAATTTGTACTGCATTTATAGTACGGTTGTTTATTGCTATAACTCATACAACCTTTATACCTTATATTGGTTCACATGCGATTTTTTAAATGGAAAAGCTTAAGTAAAATGAAAACTGTAATTGTATGAGTCACAGGCTTAGTATTTTGCGTGTTGGTTGAAATTATTTATATTAAAAGGAAGTGAACTGCATTATATATGCTTTGACAAACACATCCCCACCATTTGTAGCTGTCCACATGTCTTTGTGATAGGCAGAGACAAATAAACTATAACCTTCTTTTGAAGGACTCTGACTACCTTACGCCAACATAACTAAAAATACAATTAATATCAAATGAGCTTAATATATTAAACATTTTTGTCCCGGTAAACTCATGTAGTATGACTTTTGAAATGTCTGCTTCCCACAATAGACTGCAGTGCCTCTCGAGACAGTTTTATAAACTACGAAGCTCCGCCTCATTTCAAGCCTTCCATATCTTGCAAGCGCTTGGAAATAACCTAGTAGTTGAAAAACCTTGGTCACTGGACAGCAAACCTACCTTTACATATTGTTGAATGCTGTGTTTCTGGGGGCGGGCTGGAATGGGGCCTGTGTCGTAACACCTCGAGGGCTGGCCCATGACTCAAAGCCCGGGTGTCTCATAGTGGGAATCCCGCCGAAACTACGTCATATATACCTGTCCCAACTGCGTTTTTGCCCTGCGAAGCGACCTACGTGACTACAATCACGTCCGAAACATGATGAAATGTCTAATTTTAGATCCCTGTGATGCGGTAATTCTCCGCCTGTTTTGCCTAGTATATAAGGACTGAATCGACAAATTCGGGGAGAGTTCGCTATTGGTCGTGCAAGAGGAAGGTGCTACGGTTGTGGAGATAGACTGGTGAAGACATCTTGGTGACGTCAGAGTATACTGTGAGGCGGCAAGTGGCTACCTTCGGAGCAGTGTGGGACGAACCAAGAGGACTGCAGCGGCGGGCTGACGGGCGAAGAAGGAGGTACACGACGGGAGTCGAACGGAAGACCTCAAGAGTGAAGACAGCGGTGCACTCGGGGTGCTGCGCAGCACACGACGATTCATCACCACGGCGGACTACTAAGGTTGTACACTGTCACTACTTGAAAGACTGTTGATTGGATATATGACTGAATTTTATTGTGATTTGTACTGTTTAATTAATTGATGGTAGACATTTTTTGTGCATTAATTGTCAAAGTTAATTAACGTGTCTGTGACACAGTAGTAATTGTGTGCATAACTAATTGTGTTGTGAGAGTTATAGTTGATTACTCTTTTGTGTATTTCGTAGCTTTGTGAGCTATTAAATCCAGTACTTAATTTAACTCTTTTATTTCTAATTATAAGACCTCTATCCCAAAAAGAACTCATGGGAATTACCCACATACAAAGTTTAGTGTTCAAACTTGTAACAATATTATTACCGTAATTTGTGCTGCTTATGATTGGCGTGTCATGCAGCGTCCAGTGTTTTATTGTCAAGTTGATGTTCGCTGAAGACTCATGCACCTATCACTTCTGGTATTTACGCTTCGGTCGCTGGGAACAAATGCAGACAGCCAGCGCAAGGCGTTTGCACACCTTACGTTATTTCCATGTTTGTCGGGGTTTTTGTGTTCTAAGAACACTCTTGGATCGGTGGACTGGGAACCCGAAACTTATGACGTGGTTTATTACTACAATTAGATAACTAGATAGCTGGAGATATCTACTTGTAATATTGAAAACTGCTTTTATCATACACATACGTATTAGTTGAAATGCAAATTTGTGTTGCAACAATTCTCAGAATTAAAAAGTTTGTAGTACATTATATACATACCAAAAGGACAGTCATGATGGCCGTGCAGACATCTGCAGATAACTTAAACTTAGAAATATCAAGTTATCAATCAATCCATGATATATCAGAATTATATTGATATGGGTACGAACCCCGGATTTTCGCGGAAAGTTCATTGCGCCAGCTTGTTTCTATACCTTACTTGCTCATCTACAGCTCTGCTTCATGTTTATTGGCTTATTGTAATAAGGACTCTGAGACACTACTACACGTCTGTGATTTGCGGACAGATTACCAAGACGCGTGCGAATTAAAAACATCTTTATCACTGAATGTGAAACAGAGCAGTAGTAAGCATGTCGAAGTCACAGACTAAATAGTAATACAGACGTGAAATGACGTGGCGGCTCGTTTGATGCGGGCGAACTTCGCCGTTCATTGGCTGCCCGAGGTTGTTGATACCAGCTCCGTGTATGTTTGGTTCCTGCAAGTTACGGCAGGTTTCTTACTAGCCTGGCTGCCGGCTAGCAGGGCAGCTGCCTTACGCTGATTGGCGGTAAGCCTCTCCGCCATGTTGCTGGCCAGGGAAGCCATTTTGTTGGCGTGTGTTACTGAGTTTGCTGTCCTACCGGCTATTTCACTTCTGTATTCCTAAATATTCTGTGTCGAAGTCTTGCTTATGCGCAGATATAGTGAATGATTTCGCTTTATATCGTAGCTTAACAACTCATGCTATATTAAGTATTACAGCCTATCCTGTTTTGGACGGGTCTTGACAGTTGAAGCGTATTTTGTCGGCAAAATATTTGTTTTGTAACCTCATTCAGCTGTAAGCAACATGAAATAACGCAAACGTCATATACTTAAGAGAAAAATTTATTTCCTCTGGCGAGAAATCCCTCATCAGTAATTTTTTTTTTTGCTTCGTTAAGTTATGAAACTTACGTGTTAAACCTAAAATAAGTGAACTTGTGTAGTAATATAGCAGCGTAGTTAGCCGTGTAGACCCTCTTTCATTAGATAAGTACATTTTCAAGAGTTAGTTTGGTCCTCTCTCTATTTTTTGTTAGTATGGGTTAACTGATCCAGTTTGGCTTTCCTGAACTCCTTATCGGAGGCTCGTGTTGCTGTTTATCTCGTTTTCGGATTTCTCCTTTTTTTTAATGTTGCCGTTGAGTGAATGTTTATCACATTTGGCTCTAAAATACTTCCCTACTTAGACTTAAATACGTAGCTGCTAATGTAATTTAGCAACGATGGATTGTAAAAAAACAGCTTGACTCAAATTAGTTTACCCAAAATCGCTTCAGACGAATACTGGGACGGTTCCTTAACAAAGGCCATTGCCGACTCCTGTCCCAGATCCTGTCATTGCATCAAGTTGTGTCACGGTCACTAATGACTTCAGTGTCGACGAAACGGAAAGCCCAATTACCTCACCTTACGTCCAGTTAGTTTCAATTACCTCATTTAGACATTTGGAAAAGAGAAATGTGCAGAACCAGTAGTTTAATGCATTTTAGCAATTTACGAACATAGAAAAGTTTATTTATACGACACATTTGTAAATCTTACTCAAAATTATGTCTGCAAATGTTTATGAGTGCTACATATTAAAGTGTAAAGGACTCTTTTTTTATCTGCTGTGATATTAATTTAAGAATTTGCTTCACTAAAGCTAATTTAAAAAAAATGTTTTATATTTTAAAAATTTTCCGTTACACTATATATTTTTAGAAGTATATTCAATTAAATTAAATAAAAATGAAATTTAGGGTTCTACCAGTTCTCTTTTCAAACTTTTAGTAGTTGTTTAGAAGCACGGTAAGTTGAGAGTATCTGCATTAATGTAGAAATATGTCCAGTATACGATAATATTTTTTAGCAACTTTTCGCATGTTGTTAAATGTCGTGTTAATATTTATTAAGAGAAAGTGTGAACTTAGAAACATTTGAACACTGTAACAAAAACAGAATATAAATGTATTTACGAAATAATATTTGGTCACGTAACTAGAGCTTTTATTTATAGCGCAGTTCTCATTTACTGACTTAGATTCCATACACTTATTTCAAGACTACACAACTGAAATGACATAATTTCATCCTGGGTGTTTGAAATATATAGTTTTTTGAATATTATACGTTAAACTTATTGACATCTTTATCTACGTAATGGAACATATTAGATACAATAGGCTCGATAATAGACTGGAAAAACATTGTCCATACCAATGCGAATCTTGGTAACAGGAATAAAACACTATAGAATGAAACATAGGTCCAGTGAAGAAGGTTAAAATTTTATAAACTAGTATCAAGTTTTGAATATACTTAAATAAAAATTATAATGTCAAAAGTTGTTTTTTTTTTAAATAGGCAGTGAATTTTTATCCTGCAGAGATGATGCTACAGGATATGTTATTGTTGTACATATTTGTTATTGTTTTCTTGGCTTAACTATATTATATTACCATTTTTTGCTTATGTATAATTTAACTCTTGTATTTATAGGAATGTATGTCATTAGGTGAAGTATAAAAAAGGTTGTCAGGCTTGTCTTTAGATTAGTTACTAGAGTTCATGTTATCCATTAAGAATTTAGATTAAGCAGTAAGTAACCATAGTTATATTAGTTTTTATTACTTTTTGTATGTTATTTAATTTAACACGTATTTGTTGTAAACCGGCCCAGAGCTGAACACTACGTGGGTAAATAAATAAGTAAATAAATAAATAAATCTCTTTTAAAAAATAAGTGAAATTTTAAGTTTTCAACGTACATTTAAATACATAGATTCGTGTTCTAGCACAAAAATTAAGCAATCGCGTGCATTCTCTCGCTACGCTATGTACCCTGACGTATATAGGTTGAATTTACATTTTTTTTTGCAGCGAGCTGTATGCTCTGAATTCCAGAGACTTATAGTATAATTCGAGACCTGGAGGATGGGGAATTGCTTGGAGTGTGGGTTCTCCTGGGATTGTTACGGGAACTGTTGCGGTATTGAACAACTCTGGTCACCAACACTTCTTCCTTCTGTAATTTTCTATGGCCCTTTTCCCGTGCCTCGGGCAGCTGGCTCTTTGCTCTAGACTTTTTTTTCTTGACACACTCTAAAACACTTTCTTTGCCGCAATAAAAATTTTGTAACGGTAAAGAAACATGTTACTCTAACACGAATCATTATAAAGTAAATTAGACGAAAAAATAGTCTCTATACAGCAATGGTAAACAATTTGTTACGAAGAAATAAGCTAACGTAACCGTTATAGTAAAGTTAGCGTAAGTATTCGTAACATAACTTATATTTGCCACAAATAAATAAAGATTTTCTAAAAGAAAACTTATTAAAAAAAGTAAGAAGATGAAACATATGTTTTTATGAATTTAATGTTTATATATTTTTGCTAAAACTCCAGATTTCTTTGTAGTAAACTAAAGCGCGCCAAAGAAATGTTTTTTTGTGTAACGAAAACTACTTTATTTCGCATCCGTGTAGGCACATTAATTATTTGCGGTTATTAATGAACTCTAGTCTCTAGTATGTTTGTTTGTCAAAATGCATACAACATTATTGAAGAATCAGTGACTTAAAAAATATTTATCTACAAGAAAAAAGCGATATTAGCATAAATCTAAATTACCTTTTGCTTCGTGACAGTAATTAGACACATATTTGTATTATATGATAGTCTTGACAGTGCAAGCAAATATGGAAATTAAACTAACGAGATACTTTTAATGGAAAACCTTTACTATTTTAAAAACCAAAACAAGCTACCTTGAATGACTGAACTGGAAAACAGTAGACTTAGTTCAACAAATTCTAAAAGTTTAGATTATTTTTTGCCCTTAGAACAAATTCAGCCCTTGTACCTCGTAACTGATCAGTTCTTTGTTCGTATTCGCCTTCTTGTAGCAGTTGTGTGCGGATAGATTGTACGCCCTCTCTGACAGTGAGTGATAGCCCTGGCTGGGAAGTTTCTTCTCCGGGAGACGATATCGACAAATGAAGGAGGGTTTGTAAGGGCGAGAACAGTAGAAGTATGAGCCTTAGCAATTCGGCGTGCAAGCGTGACTGATTACTCGAACTTACGAACTGACGTCTTACTGGCAGGTCCACACTGCAGTTGTTATTTTGTCTTCTTTCTTCCCCTTTCATTTAAACAGTATTTATAATTTATTTTAAAGTCTCCGAACTTATGGCAAGTGAACATAGCCACACAATTTTTAAATTTAATAGTAAACAACTTCACCAGGTAACGATATATATTGAAGTGCTTGTGTTTCTAAATTTAAGGATGTTACGAAAAACGTATGGAATATGTGTGCTGTCACTCATTGATAGTTAATTATGCCAAATATTTGGTCTGGAACACGTTCAAATTTTTCACCGTGCACCAACCTTTCACATGATTTTTTTTTTCGTTACAGCAAGGCTTAATTTTCTTCTTACAAGTGTTACATACTACTTGTCATGTGATTGTTTTTTTATTCAACAGTTCATTTGGATAAAGACTTACCACAGTGTTTTCAAGAAGATTTTATATTTAGCAAGGAAAACTTTGGCTTGTTTACGTGTCCCAGCACAGTTAGTTTCTTAAACATTAAAGTTTAATAGCAGTAGTTATATACTCTAAAAAAAAGTTCTGATGTATATTGTTATCCAAACAAATTTATTCTTATTCACATCTGAATGTTAAAGGAAAAATTGGAGATAAACTGCAATCAAACAAATTCTTTAAGCGACCCTGTATTTTTTTGAAATTAAAAAGTATTTGAGAAGGGAATTTTTTAAAATTATAGCTAGTATCTTATGAACACAACATTTGGAAGGAAAATGTAAATTGCTGTTAATGTACTTCTTTATACTAGACATTTTTTTAAAAATTTCGTAACGGCATTAATAATTACTTTAGTTATGCATACGAAAGCAATAATTTCAATAATTTCTGCGCCAATCAAGGCAAAGTTATAGTTGTGATGAATGGTTGAAATCGTAAAATAAACCATCAATTACAGACAGTTGCTGCAAAATGTACTAGCTATGAGTCGAAGTATGTAATCAATAATATTAATACAACTTATTAACCGACTTGCGGACGTTGTCTATATCAGTTTTCACGTCATATATTTTTTTTTTATATTTCTCCATACATTTGTTTTCTTCTTTTAGACATACATCTTGACAATATTTTGCTCTTTTAAGATTTTATTTTCTCTCATAGTTTTAGCAAAACGACTCGTAAACCTCAAAAATTTGCATTTTATGGTTTTATGTACGTCATTACCGACTAACATACCAAAATGAAAAAAAAAAAGTGAATAATGATGTTGTAGTCTAGGTCACCTCCTACATAAAAACTTAATGTTTTTTAAAAAAAAATTAATTTTTCAAAATTTCAATTTAGAGTTTCTAAATTTTTTAAGTAAAAATATTATATTTTTGAAATATGAATGACCTAGCATAAGTAGATAGAAAATGGCGTTTCGGGGGCAGCAGTGGATGGTGGTAGGTGACGTGGGTGAACTTTGACCCGATGATGTCACAGCGGCCATCTTGTATCCATCCGCCATCTTGGATGACATAGTGGCGGCTATCTTGTATCCCTCCACCATCTAGTTTAACTACTTACTACATTTTGTCTGTCATTTGTTCATGGGAGCCGCCATCTTGGTACTAGCTAGCACTTCGGGTGCACTTAGGCACTGGGGGCGCTGATACTTGGTTCTCGAGTTGGCTATCAGTGGCACTACTGCCGTAGCCATCTTGTAGTTCCCAAGTTAGTTGCTAGGGCCGCTGCTGTCGCCACCATATTATATCTCGTGTTGGCCCCCAGTTAATCGACTTCGTTGATATACATTCGATTAATCGATTATTTGCTTCTTGTGTCGCCTACTAGGCAATTCTAGTGTCACACTGATTGTAAAGGTTACATACCATGCGAAGATATCGTCCTTATATTTTTAATTTTAAAGTGTGTAACTTAAAATAGTCCTTTGGTGGTGTGGAGCCCCAGACCACTGGACCAAGTTTCACTTCAAACAGACTGATACTTTTAACCGATCGGCTACCGAGACATGTGGTGAAACAAGTTTAAATGTTGGGTTCATTAAATGCAATATGTTATCTTATCGAACCTGTAAATTACTTTTTCTTGTGGATGTTGGAAATTAACGATTTTCTTTTATTTATAAAAATAATATTTACAGATAGTCCAATATAGATTTATTCATGTATATATATATATATATATATATATATATATATATATATATATATATATATATTT
>PNEQ01029106.1:0-17834 GCA_003012365.1 Medauroidea extradentata | reverse complement strand
TTAGAGATTTTTCCTAGAGTTAATATTTTCTTTAAATAGTGCAATGATTGATTTCTTTCCAATTGAGGAATTAAAATTTTTATACACCATTCGATTATGCATAGCCTTTAGTAATCTTTATATAACACACATAGTTATAACGAACTTTTTTCAACACATCTGCTGTGATTTATTTAGTAAAAGATTTAAAAAAATAACTTTAAAATAGAAGTAGTTCTCATACTGGATCTCTTTTAACAGTACATGACTACTGAATTAATCTCGTAATGTAGGAAGTTGTGAGTCTGCACACAAAAGCAGGCAGTTGTCTGACATTTTAAAGTCAAGAGAGAAGCTACACGGTACAGTGTAACATGACACATTGTACATGCCTTTGTGAATGTTTTTCATGAGCGCACCTGCGTGGTGTCCAGTTACACCTGGCCACAGCAAGGGAAGTGTTGAGCAAGTGCTTTCGCATGGCATCCGTTGCATGACACAACCCGACTCTGCGGACGTGCCTTCATGCATGTTTCTCGCGCACACACCTGCGCTGTGTCTTGTTTCATTCTGCGCTGCTACATATGAACTGTGCCAGGAAAGTACAGAGATAACCCTTCAACAAGAGTATAGTTTGTGCTGGGTCTAATAAAGTGATACGCGAAATTACATTCTAACGAACACTTTTGTTAGGTACATACTTTATTTATTTAGTTACAACTAAGAGATTTATTTGCATAATATTTTTGGTTTCTTTGCCTGTACGAGATTACATTGTCACCAAGTAGTGAGTTAGGTACAGGTATTGTGTATCGACTTACTGTTCACATTTTCTGCTTTTCGCTGTCGTAGTGTTGTAGGCGGAAGAAAATAAAAATAATAATATTATTTGTTCTACCAAAAATACTGTAACTAATGTCAGATTTATTTTTGCTTAAATTGGTAAGTACTTGTCTCATTATAAAATAATTCGCATTGCACCTTGCCCCCTATACGTCTTGTGGTCCAGATAAATTAAGTTATACATACAAACTAAATTATAACTATAATAAAATAAAGTACCGTTGTCTTGTAAATCGATTATCAAAGACATTTTCTATGCAACTGACCAACTCTGCCGAGGTCAAGATTTTGCTACATGATGAAATCGAAAATTTTAGCTGCCTGACAAAGCAACTGTTCTACCTTCACAAGAGTCTCGACAAGCATGCATTGGTTTCAATGATGTCAGAGACATTCGTGAAAGGAATGGTTTTGAAACAGTAACATGGCTCGAATTCTTTTACTGCGTGCTGTAAGCTTCCTGGTAACAAATTTTATTTTTCGGGCACAAGAATAGAAAATTTTTTAAGTTTTAATTGCAGGGGAATGTGTGACAGACTTTTATACGATACAGTGTCGAAACTAGTGTTGGCTTTACATTTTAGAAGCCGAGTGACAATCATTATTACTGTAGAAGGAACGATACTCCCCTTAAGGTTTAAAGTTAGTCTTGACGCGATGCGTGAGTAAGCTATAAATTTGAAATTAAAAAAAAAAAACAATATTATTGCAGTAATTTTTCCATAGCAGGGCACTCATTTTGAGTACGTGTAACATACTATTTTACGTCGTTACATTCCGTGCAGAAACACCGAGACGAATAGTAATTAACGAGTCCGAGACTGGGAAATCAATAGGAGCTGCTTTACCCGTGTTATAGTCTGTCGGTGAGAAGGAACAAAAGTCTTTCTTCTACACACTTCTTTCCAGAAAAGCATCACTTTTTGGATTTTGCGACGGCAACTTCCAAGTAGCTATAGGTTGTCCAGAAATCGCCGCATAATGAGCACATCACGCAAATCCTGGGTTGAACTGGAAACGAAAATGTTCGTGGCAAAATGTTGTATGACGACATTTTACGCGCACTATGTGGCAACACAACACGGAGAAAGTTCCCTGAAGCTCCATTTACAGGTAGGCATTATATTACACATGTTACGTCTAGTAAACGTAGATTCACGTTAGAACTGCTCGGTATTTGAAATTGCACTCATAATACGATGATCATAATGGGGGTAATCTGTCGAGCGCAAGAGGGGACGAACTTCACGCTATGTTGCCACATTGCGCTCGTAAAATGACATTGTACAACATTATGACACAAACACTTTCGTCTCCAATTTAGCCTATGATTCGCGTGGTATCGCCAGTAGCAACTTTTGGTTGGACCAACGTTGGCGTGCTACGTTGGATCAACATAGAAATGTCACGTGAAGCAATGTAGGTCCAACATTGATTTTTGGTTGGATTCTTACTAATTTCCTACATTGGCCCAACGTCGCTGGATTGTTGAAATAGTGTGTATGACATTTGTAATATCAACCACGTGTTAACGTTTCTCTAGAAAAACACACACCAAATTGACTCTACAAAATTTTAATTTTACACAATTTTAATAATTATTTTATTTTCAGGGTGCTTGTGGGTTACACAGATTATTAATACCAATAAAAATTTTTTCTAGGATCGAGGTAGATTCGAACCACAGTCAGATATTATATCGGAGTCCTTGCTACGAAAAGCAACCAATACCGAACTGTTGGATTTTCGACATTTTGCCAACATGTAACCAACATTATTTATTTCATAGAATGCAGAATTTATATTTATATCATCATCATATTATTTTTAATACAGGGGGCATTGTTGTCTTTATAAATATATTTCGAAATTTTTGTAAGAAAGAGCTGTTTGAGCAATGTTGGTTCAATGTAAAATAACATTTATAACACTAACAGTATAGTTGCCAACTTGTTACCAATGCTCAGCCAACCTACATACAAAATATTTTTTTTATGTTGGCATAATGTGGCTTAAGCAACGTTGGGCCAACATTCTGGAAACAACCTATTAACAACAGTTGGATATCCAACGTTGTTCCAGCGTATAACCAACATAAAAAAATTACCTAGTTTTCGTTTTTTTAAACTAAGTAACCTTATTACGTTATACATTAAATGATTTGTTATGCTGTACTTTAAAAATGCGATTTTGAACTCTTTGTGTAAAATGCTGGTTTTGCAATGTTGGCCTAGTGTAATTATACACACTAAACCTCAACAGTATATTTACCAACTTGCTGCCGCAATTCAGCCCACAAAATTTAATTAACAATATTTTGGTCTTCCAATATGTTCAGACGTGTTCTACTTTAATGTAACTATTTTCAAAGTTTTGCTAATTTATCGGAATAGTAATACATTTTCGAATATATTTGCTCGCTTAGTACGTTGCCCCAACGTTGGAGTTATGTGTGTTTTTTTCCAACACAACGTAATGCCAACGGCTCCAACCAATTTTCAACGTTGGCTCAACGTCGGTTGCTACTGGGGATGCTTATTATTCGAGGGGAAGGGGGGGGGGGGCTCGCGATGGTCGAATGGTCAACGGACCATTCGCTTCCCACCAAGGAGGTCCGGGTTTGATTCCAGGCGGGTCGGTTTCCGGATTTTCACATGTTGGAATCGTGCCGGACGATGCCGGTGGTCGGCGGGTATTCTCGGAAATCTCCCATTTCCCCTGTCTCTTTATTCCGGTGCTGTTCCATATTCACCTCATGTCACCCCTCATCAGCGCTAAAGACCTCGATATTCATTCACTCACTTATTATGCGGCAATTTATGGACAACCTGTATACATGGATATGTGTGTCTACGATAATAGTTTAAAAACATGTTGTTACAGAATTTACCAACAATGCACGTACACTCTTTACATCAAGCATATGCATACGGATGTTGAACGTTTTCAAAGCTCTTCGGTTGTGGCAGTATTTAGAAAGAAATTTTAATTTTAGGAGTGACTTCTGAAGCCAGAGGAACTTTAGAATGCTCAAGGAAGGGAAGAAGGGATACGCGCAGAGAATAGAAACGGAAAAAAAAAAAAAAAAAAACAGCAATGGCAAAGACACCCACAATCATAAATAAGGAGATGGAGAGGGGGAAATGGCTTTCTGGAGACTCCAGGGAAGCCGCAATCTTGAGCAGAGTAACGCAACGCCTCCGGAGAGAATGGGTAGTTGGATAAGGGGGGGGGGAAAGGGGTGGGGAGAAATTGCATACAAGGGAAGGGGTTGGTTTGCTGGAGAAAGGTCGATGTGTCGGTGTTACAGGAGATGCGACGCAAGTGCGTATCGAATTGTACGTAATCGATTTGGCCCAAACTTATTTGTTAGGTCGCATATTCCCTCCCTTCTTAGTTGCACTATCTCGTGGCTGAGCCAATTACGGCTCACGAAACGCTCGCAGACTAAAATGTGCGCGCGGTATGTATCCGTCAAGCTGGCATAAAAGGAAAGATATAATGTTACCATGATTTTTACTGGAATTCTGGGGTTGATTCAGAGAGATCTTTCCTTGATGTTTGTCGTGTCTGCACAAGCAGTAGTAAAATCCTGACAGGCAGCAGATCGCAAAACCGTTACATGTAAATTTTGGCTAGTTATTGATTTTAAGAAAATTTAATTTAATCGATAACAAGCCAAAATTATTTAAACTTATGTTTGGTAAAAATTAGGCTGGACAGTACAAACAGTTTCCAACATTTCTTTGTAACGTTTTACGAAATATGCTCTTTTCAAGGATTAAAAAAATAATAATAAACTCGCAGAAACGGCATAAATAGAAACCCGTGGTCTTTAGCGGGTGACCTGGATGACCGAAGTATCTAAATATCTTAGTATTGTTGGTTTATGAATCAAATCCTACATGATTAGTCATTATTAGACACACTTGAAAATCGCAGAAATATTTAACATTGTCTCCAATAAACTATAGTATCTCGATCGTGACACGAGGGAACAGTTTTCTGGCATACCACACACGTTCTGTGTTATAACTGTACAGTTCTCATTGGGTCTGTTGAAGAGAGACATGGTGTTTCATATAAACGATAGCCAATATAGGTGCAAAACCTTCAGTGTTATACATAGTGTTACGTTTTTATAAATGATACTCCGTCTTATTTGCTTAGTGATGGTGGAGTTATTTACATAAAACGTACAGTATTTTATAACTTGTTTAAATGAGGGATTCTTTTAATATGAGTGAGACTCGCAGTCTAAATATCAGGCACGGCTTTAATTTACAATATGTACAACTATATCATTACATTTACGTTGTTCTTTACGGAGGGAGGCAAGAATAGTTAGATACATTTATGATTACCTATGAGCCACTGAATTAAGTTACTACGATGACAGTCCCACCTTGTTAATGATGCTGATGTAAGGAAACGTCCACGGCGCGGCACGTCGTAGATCTGGACGTCGTGGTGCATCTTGGTAGTGAACTGGTCCTGGCGACGATATGGGGCAGACAGACCACTTTATCGCGCCCTGTGTGGAAACTCGTACCGCTGTTGGAGTGGAGAGTTCTGCCTTGCAGTTTACAGCAACTTATGTTTAATATTATGGAATTCCTGGCCGGGTGGCCTGGTTACTGATCGCTGTGTTAGAACCAGGGTTACATAGTTCTTAACAATTGCATGTTGGAGCCTAGCAAACATGCAATCAACTTTTCCCGCGATTTACCAGTGTCTCTAGTCATTATTAGTAGACAGTGGAGAATCGCAACAATCATACGTGCCACCGTACTTTACAAAACAGTGCGGCGGTCAGCACCTTGTATGATTGAAGGATGGTAATGAATTTGGTTAGAGACGAATCACAAGTGTATTCCGTAGCGGTGTATCAGAGTTATCATTGGGCGAATAAGCGATTCGGCAATTACAAAAAGGGAACGTCAGCTATGGACGAGCAATATTGAATACTAGCAAACAGTAAAATTATCCGGCGATAAACTAGTGTACCACTTTATATACGAGGGGCTTAGAATGATAGTGGTGTAAGTCACTTTTATTAAGAGGCACCTTTAAACATGTAATAAAAGGAAGTTCAGTTACAATGGTTACTCATTTTTACTCAATTTTCTAGGTAACATTCAAGTACTAAACAAACGGTCTGTATATTTTATATGTAACAGCAATTAATCGCTTTTGTATAAGTTACTTTACGTGACTTACACGTCACTATCGTTCTAAGTCCTTCATATATAAGTTAATTAGTATGATTCTAATCCCGGGCTTCGATTCTCAAATTGTTACGTGATTAATTTGTAATGCCAAATTCAACTTCCTAAATTTCGAACCCGTTATCTTGCAAAGACAGAACGGTATTCTTGAGTACATATTCCGAAGTCCGGATTCTTTGATTCTTAGTGTGAGATTTTCATTACCCATTATAAACTTGTTTGAGACATTACGTAAACGGAATACTACAGGCCTTTATAACATATAACAAGCAACGTGTTTTGTCATTAAGTATTATTGCACGCAGTAGTAACAAAGTATTGCTCAGCAAGCATTGAATCTGGAGAAAAAAATTTCAGCAACCATCTCGCTGCTTTTTTTTTTTATATAAATTTTCAGTGTTATATTTTCATTAGCAGGTTAATTTCTTAAAGTCGCACAATCAAAAATACGATTCATATGTAGAGATGATGGCATATAACGAAAAAATGTTTTTAACAACATAGCCTTGAAAACGCTTCAGTTTCTTGCAGCGTGTATAGTTGGATCATATACCTACGTCTGACACAAACGTTGCTGTCTACAGATCCATAACATACATAAAATATTACTATAGCGGTATTCTTACTGGCTCAATAAAATAGGGCAATAGCTTTGCGTGCTAGCTACAGCCAATAATATTTTGGTAAGCCGAACGTATGTTGAAAGCTAGCAAACAGTCAAGTTTTCCCGCGATAAACCGTCATCGCTATTCACATCTGAACGTCCTATTCATATGACATTTAATTTTAATATCTTAAAATGAAGCGATCAACGCTGTCTCTTTTAGATCCACGAGTTGAATAAGGAGACAATTTTCTCAAATATAAAATTCACTATGCGTATTCGCGTGTTTTACTTTGTATTACGAAGTACTCTCAGAATACAGAAGTTTCAGTCACAACGAAATGTGAGACAACTAAAATTTTTTGATTCCTCGATTAGAATTTCCCGAATATGTTTGGGTTACACAGTAGTCAATCAACTGTAGTCCTACATGCGAATGTCTTATAAATATTACTGTTTAGTTTTATTTCGTCGGATTAAACGTGCCAAATTATCGCACACGGCAAAAGTGTCATGGCGGCCGAATTCGAGACGTTGCGTAAGAGCATGTATGATTATTACGAATGGAATTTACTTATTTCGAAATTATTTACAGTCAAGAATCGCACAATTAAATACACTACAAGGTTATGAGCAAGTTCGCAATTAATTATTTCGCAACATTTCAAGAATTGGCTCTCGAATGGCAGTGTCGTATTTTGTGTCAGATGTCATATAAATTTCGAATGGTATTGCCATACAAGTAACCAACACTAACATCTGTATTCGTGGTTGGAAGGGACTTTTCAATTCGACACAAACTTAATTTGAACCGATCGTAAGTTCGTGTCGTTTTCGCAAGTGAACTTTGACATATTTCATTCTACATGGAGGGTACTGAGCCAATTGTAAAGAAGCAACTAAGTACAGTGTAGCATCACTGTGTCAATGAAACATGTCTGGTTTAGTGCACAAATATGTTTTGAGGTTAGCCTGCAGGTCTATGATCCCGCACATTTTCCCTGTCTCTAGTGATAGGCATGTTAACGCCAATGTCTACTTACACTTCTTTTTTCGGACCATTGGGAAAGTTACATGGTGCGACCCATATTTACTTTGTTAAATTTTTGAACGCTTTTCCTGGAATATGTTTCACATACGTTCACGAGACCTAACGCGCAAAGGCGAAGACTCTCTTTGGACGACGCCCCGAGCTTTTCCTTTTGCAGTCGCGATGCCAGCCAGGTTCGTAATCCAATCTGTAACCCCATCTTTCCGAACCCGATGCTTCTCCTGCACTCGCACGTTCTCCTCTCTCAAAACTCTGGAAGAAAATAACATTAATGATGGTTCTTGTTTTGCTATATTCTTTTCTGTGCTTTGTTTCTACTTGGTTGATCGTTCGAACTAAACATTCTATAATGTCGTCTCTTTTTCTAAAATCTGAAAATGGTTCGGGTTGTAAATAATTTTAAGGTTATTTAGATAAGTGAATTGCCATGACTTTCACGGGAATATTGCGTACCGTAAACCGGGGTTACTTGACATTGCGGGGTAGCTTTGACAACTCATAATTTTGGTTTTTATATTGTTTAGTGACGAAAGTTTCAAACATTAGCTACAAGGATAAAAGGAATTATTTAAAATATTCGGCTCAGATTATCTGTTTATTTACCAGATAACCAAAAAACTAATATTTTCAATAGTCAAAGTAGCCCCGAAAATTGTCAAAGTAACCCCGGTTTACGATAGTCAACATCGACCCGCGTTACTCTACTGTAAGCGGGATGACTTGGGACATTTTTCTACAATTATTATTTTCTGCGTATGCCAAACTGTGATTGAAACGGTTACGCGAATATGGGACGAAGTCGATGTTTTAAGAGAAGTCTTCGCCGGTGTCGAATTATTTCCACATTTGACGCGTAAGAACAGCGTAGCGATAAGAGCCAGTGTCCCACACATGACGAGAAGCATATCGCCACTATTCGCAGCGCGCCAAACTGGCGTGCAAGGTTTTCCTTGTAGTCTTTTTCCTACGGGACTTTTAACGTTAACCACAACATATTATTTTTGAATAGTATGAAGTAAAGACCAACGCGTGCTTCTCGTTTTGCACTTTACGATGCCAGGTAATATTTTCGGAGTTACAGAAATCTAAAAAAAAAAAAAAAGTTTTAGCCATTTTGAGAGGCCCACAAATCGTGTTTCTAACTAACGTGCTGCATTTTTGAAAACACAGAAGCATAGTTTTACGTGTGTTTTCTTTTCGTAGATAAACATAGCATGAGTAAGTTAAGCGGTTTCGCGTAAAAACGAATACGTGTGACACGCTGCAGAGCCGTGTAATTTTTGAGCCCTGCTCATGCCCTTTAATATGTGTTTTATCCGTTAAGTGAACTCATGTCTAGGCACTTGTTCTACACACCAGATGCCCAATCTGAAGAAATGCTTGAAAATTGACAATAATGAAATTAAAATACAAATATCTACCCATAATTCCATAGCCGTTTTTATAGAGAAGACCACAGCAATAGGTGTGGCAACCCTGCCAACAAGGAGAATTTTTTGAGCTTTTGCACAGCAATGGCTTTGCATGATTCGTTGGTATGTAGGACAGAAAGGCGAATTAGGGACAGCCATCGTCATTTGGCGGACTCAAAGCGCTATTTGAATTACCCTTCTTGGAGGGTTGCCACATTGAAATGCCCGGCCTTCTATAGGAGACGGTTATCGTTTATTTCAAATTAAATACATTTTTAGGACTTAAAATAGTTCTTAAAATATTACTTAAAATTAGTTTTTTCTTCAAAGTCACACATGTTTTTTTATTATTAATTAATTTATTTCACAAAAATTGTATGTATATTTTTAAATTTTATAAAATAATATAACCTTAAATTTAGGCAGAAGCTAGTACCGGGGGGGGGGGTGTATGGAGTTCCTGCCTCACTTTGCTCTATAATTTAATTGCACATGGTCGCCGAGAAAGTAACAAAGTTAAAGAAACATTGTAAGCAGAACAAATATCCATTCTATTTTTAAAATACTGTACGTTTATTTGTAAAGCTGTCAAAAGCGTGTGAACCTCTTTACAACGCCTTCTCTTTATGTTCCATAGAGTGATGTGAAGGAACGAGTGCAGCGAGATATATACGTGGCAATGAAAGATGGTCTTTGAGGCGCGATGCGCAGCTCTGTACTTGGCCAGAAGTAAACAAACACAGCACGTTCGTGAATTATACGTAAGACGCTTGTGACGCACAACTTCAGCGATGTTCAGACAGAAAAATAGTTGGGCCTTGAAGAAGCACTCGTGCTACCGAACGTACAGAGAAACTGAAGTTGATATATTTTACATGTCTTTTACATGTCTTGGTTCTATAAAACCGTATTTATTCATGCAGAAAAATGTCAGATGGCTTTATTATTTTTTTTTTCAAATTCATTAAATGTCTGCAATGTACTTTAGGTATACAAATTACACGTGTATAAACATTTGATACTAAGTTGTACCAGCAATATTATTTAGTAGTAAACACGAAACTACTCTCTGGCAACCACAATTCTTTGCTGTATAATACAAAATTATTATGTGAGGAGCACAAAAATATTGGCAGGATCAATATTTACAAAATGTTTTGTAGCTAACACAAAGTAATTTTTTTTTCGTGTAGACTCTTTAAGTTCATTGAGAGAGTTAAAGGAATTCTTAAATAAATATAGTCTAACAGGTTACATGTCAGTTATTTTTGTAATGTGAAACGAAAGTTACAGCTGTGTACTCCTACGAAAATTACTAGTTTCATAAAAAACACACTACAGGAATGTGTTCCTATCTTCTCCGATTGCTTAAGCCTACTAGACGTAAGGTGAGAAACGGCCCTTTAACAACGTGTTCTTGAGATCCGATGAAAAGTTATGAAGTGAAGGAACAACACACAACAGCCATGCCTGAGACGGGATTCAAACCCAGGACTCTCGCACCGTAGACTGGCGCCTAACTGACTGCCCTACTGAGACCGTCTTAATGCGTGTCGAGGCGTTTGCGTAACATTTTTTTTTCCTTCTTTAAAAGTGCATAACTGCAACTAAATGTGCGGTTGCCTTACTTGCTCCGTGTTCGTGAGGTCGATCGAATGTTAAGACGTCAAGTTATTCAATAATTAGAGCCACGATTCTATGGGGAAAATATTTTTGCACCGTTTGATTTCAATGCCTTATGTTCACATCCGCAACTCTGTTTCATAATCAGTGATTGTACGTTTTAACTGCCACTTGTCTTGATTTTCTACTGACAAATCACTAGAGGTACGCCAATTTCGCGGCTTCATATGGCAGCAGCCTAGACTTGTCAGTCCTATACACTCACTGGCCACAATCGGATATCTATTGGCTTATAACCGTACAAGCAGGTAGCAAGCGATAGCATTTCACGTTATTTCCTTATTTACTACTGGCTTGCAGTAGTCAAACGCGTTTCATAACAGCCGCCAGCAAGTCACAGACATGACAATGAAGTGTACATAATTGCCGTTCAACCTGACCTGGAATGTATCTGCGAAATTTACGTACCTCTACAAATCACATACGTATTGCGTCACATTATCCTCATTGTTATCGATGCAGTCAAGTGAGGGATGTGTCTGAACAAAGACGCACTGCCAATAGCCGTGAAGCAGAGCTGCCAAGCTGCACGAAAGACACTGAAACAAAATGTTGCAAACATCTTTACGCGACAAAATCATGGCTCTACCAATGAAGCTTCTCAATCCTATACACGCAAAGGTCAAAGTCGATTATCCATTGACCTTTAATCCTAACAGGTTAACTCGTAATTCCTCACTAATTATTTCCTTATGTAGGCTTGCATTCATCAAAGGTTTGTCAAAACAACTGTCGTCCAATAACAGAAGTAATAGTCAGGTATAGGCTCTTGACGGACAAACTAACGTAGGATAAATCCGCAAAATACTCGTACTTCTAGTGATGGGACGCTAGTGCTCGGGAAAGCTTCAGGCCAGAAAAATTTCGCTAATTCAATGACCCACATGCTATAATCCAATGTCCTATTCGTACTCAAGCCCCGTCTATTCGTCCATTGTCTGCTGTTCCAGTGAGTATCTCCAAGTGGATAAATGACCGGAGCTTGAGTATGCGTAGGATAGTAGATTCTAACATGCAAGTCATTAAATTCGCGAAATTTTCCGGCCTCTAATTATTAGTACGTGAAAGATACAGAGTTCATGTTGTTCGTTTTAGGAACGGTTTGAACTACGACGAGGATTGTCAAATGACAGCGATGGTGTTGTACATACCTAAATGTTTGTTTTGCTTGTGTTTCAGCGAACTTTCTGATTGAAAGAGAACATTAACAGCAATTAACTAATCACTAGTCGAGGTATTATTAATCTATGTTGAATGGAATGGTTTTGTGTGGCAATAATGGGGATTGTAAAGAAGGTATTTTTGTTAAGTATAGTAACCATTAACATCTATGACTTAGAATCCTAGAATAAATTTCTGTTGTTTAAAAAAAAGGAAACCGTTTAATGTTTTATTTGTATAATTTCTCAGTTGAGGAATATGATAGTATAAAGGGAAATAAGAAGTTCATGTTATCATTATATCATTATACAGTATACAGTATACGGATATCAGCGACAAATCACGTCTGTGATTCTGAGTGTTACGGCATCCAATCACTGACCACAAAGTAGAGATGCATGTGCGAACGTAAGGCACTGATACAAAGTGCTGCTAAAATCTTTTCGTGAAAACTACCGAGCCCTACACATAAGGGATTAAAACAAACTGTTGCGGAATACTTTTCACGAAAATCGTTGGCTCTAACCATAGTTTGTACCTAAATGTTTCTGTTGCAAAACACCCACATGGATTTTTAGATTTTTGCCCATGAAATATTACATATTTTGCTGTCAAAATAAGCCAAAATGAATAGAGCCACGATTTTATGGCGAAAAGATTTTTGCAACATTTGGTTTCGATGCGTCATGAGCACACCTGCAGTTCTGCTACATCGTCTGTGATTGGATGATTTTACTCTCACTGGCCTTGGCAAATTATAGACGTACAGACTCACAATAATCTTATTCTGATTGGTGCAGTCAAATGAGAAACGTATCTGAACATTAACACGCTGCCAATAACCTTGAAACAGAACTGCCGATGTGCACGTGAGTCACTGAAACAAAGTGGGGCAAAAATCTTTTCGCGACAAAATCGTGGCCCTAAAAATGAAGCATTATAATTTGTTTGCAAATAAAGGGTACATTATTAAAAAAAAAAAGAACGCTTTGACAAAATTGTGTATCGTGTGACTGTAGGGCCTATACAGTTTCCAATGTTTTCAAAGCATGTAGTTAAAATTTTTTCGATTTATTTGCAACTGTTTGAAATAAATGAAAGATCATGGCCTTAATGTCTATGTTTAGAAAGTTCTGTAAAATAACTAGTTATTCACGGAAGCCTTTACGTGAGGTTCTGCTGCTCAAAATATTTTATTATGAATTAATTTTTGTGTAATACCTTATATTACGTCGTTTTACGTCCAAAAGGGTCGCCATTAAAATATATTATTTTTATTTTACAGTTGACAGCATAACAGAACACCAGGTAAGATTGCTGCCAGCTTAAAAAGGGATAATTCAGTTACTGAAAATGTAACGTTTGAAAAAAATTCTGCTACTTGACATATCGACATTAAATAAATAATGTTTTAATGGCTTATGTACACTTGCATATTTTGCTTAATATTTCATAAAGGCTACATAGATGTTAACTTTTATCAAGACAGGAACGGGGAGAAGAATCAGCAATGGCCTTTGTTAAGGAACCATAAGTAATTTTTGAAATTGGTTGAACGTGTTTGTAAAGGTAGAATACTTAAAGTGCACCTGATTTGATTAGTATCCTACGGAGAATACTTATCCACAGTTTCCACACAAACGAGCTTCGAGGGTTTTCAAGTCTCATAAAACCATGATTTGATATTTAATGAAATAATGTTGGTTTTGAAGACGATATTTATGGACACAAAATTTTTTCCTAGGAAATAAATACCGGTGGGTCAAAGTCAACATTTCATGATACTCTGCCCGCAAATAGTGAAAACTAATTGACTCAACTAAATGACATAATTTACGTGGAAATAACATGCCATTTTCCCGTACATTTGCAATTTTTTTTAAAACTTAAAATATTACATTTTTGGTTTCTAATTGTTTAATTACGTAGCTTGTGGGATGTTAGTTAACAATGAATTATTTCATTTATGTATGTTAATTGATTTTTACTATTTGCATTGGAGCGTAACATTCAAATTTTGACGTTGATCCACCATTAACGATAAAAATTGTGCGCTGAAATTGTTGTGTAAGATGAAACTATGTCCACAGGTATCGTCTACAACATGGCAACATAACAGAATTATTTTATCGCACTAGAACACACTTAAGAAGTAGTCTTCTAAATTGTTTTTCCGTTACATTTTTTGAAATATTCTCTTATGCGTTGTGCAGCTGGTTGAGGGCATCTCAGCAGATCGTCAACTTGAGCCTGGTTGAATTTTCACAGTGTATGTGAGTCCTCCAGCGTCCGCACTGTTGACGTGAGTTGCGACTGCTTTCTTGTAAATCTTGTTCTAGATCGGATCAATAGAGTCCACGGTTTTTCGTTAAAATAGTTCTATAACAGTTTGTTTCAATGCCTTATGTGCACATCTGCTGCTTTGCTTCGTGGTTATTGGCAGAATGTATTATTGCACAGGCGTGGCTCATTTGACTGTGCCAACAGGAACAAGGTTACTGCGACACCACACATCTGTGATTTGCAGGTAGAACTCTAGATATAAACAGCCAATCACTGACCATGAAGCAGGGCTGCATATGTACACATAAGGTATTGAAACAAGTTGTTGACAGAATTATTTTCACTAAAAAATCGCGTGCTCTACTGATCAATTACTTTGCTGGTGTTTTATGAATAATTCGCTTTTTAACGTAATGTTCCAATTTACCCGGTTATTATAGACTTTACGGAATTTTACATAATCAAAATTTTCTCCGAATAATATTAAAATTTTAGTGACTGCTTCTTTGTGAATTTCTCATAGCTATAGCCGCGATTTTATAGCGAAAAGATTTTTGCAACATTTGGTTTCAATGCATCATGCGCACATCTGCAGCTCTGCTACGTCGTCTGTGATTGGATGATTTTACTCTCGCATGCCTTTGCAAATAACATACGTACGTAGTAAAAATTATCCTAGCCTGACTGGTGCAGTCAGATGAGAAACGTGTCTGAGCGCAGACACGCTGCCAATAACCATGAAGCAAAGCTACCGATATGCACGTGAGACACTGAAACAAAGTGGGGCAAAAATCTTTTCGCAACAAAATCGTGGCCCTATTCATAGCATAATCTCCGTGTTATATCTACGAGTCACGGCCGTTTTATCTTAAAATATGTCGAATGATTGGATACATTTAACGAGTTCTGTTTTGGGAAATTTACATTTTACCAATAAATTCAAGTTAAGGTAAATATTTCAATCCAACATTTTGAAATACATACTAATTTTGCGTAGTATTATAGAATTATTACTTCAATATTATAACTAATTGTAGTTTCATTCGGTTGCAACACATGATAGACGAATTAAATTTTCCAACAAAGACTTTCCTCTGATAAATTAATTAACAGCTTGAATCATACACCGGAATAACGCTGTATAGAAACATTTTAAAAGCGAAGAAATAAAGGGCAGTTAGTTCAAATTATTTTTTAATTTTTTATCCATCAGTTAATTCACACAAATGCAGCGATGCCAACTGCGGTTCAGGCAACCAAAATGTATCCCATTAAATGCAGGATGCACACGATTTTACGGGTGAATAATTATATTTTCTGAAGTATCTCCACGGTCTGTTTTCAGTGATTCATTTCACCGAGTGAAAGGACCTTTACTATGGTTATATTAGCGTTAAAGTTACAATGGACAACAACGCGATTTTCGAGGCTTTTATGATTCCGAAAATTTAATGTAAAGTTACATTGCCGAGTGTTTGTACTATTCAACGTGTGCTGTTTGTTTGTGACGTACGTCCCTTGGGCCTAGAGGCAGCATGAGAGTGTTGTGGGATGATGTTTGCGCGAGGAACAAGCACTGTTGAGCAATGTTGACGGCACGCTTGGTGTTTGTAGCTGGGCTATATAGGGGTTAAGGGAGGGGGTGGTTCAAGTACACAGCCGGTTTTCTCTGTTATAATGCCTAAAGGAGTTGCAGGCTCCCTTCCCTCTTAAGGCCACGCACGGTAGTTTCACAGTGACTTTGAAAATATTTTTTTAAACTCAATAATTTTTATATTGAATTCTTGCACTGTTTTGTCTCAAATATATCATAATTCATAATTTTTTTAGGTAGCAATGAACCTCATTGTTTTTCAGATTTTTGCACCCAAAGTATCACCAATTTTGTCACAAAAAAAATCGAACGAACTTTACATTACTTTGCAAAACGTCTACGTTGAATTGTGACTTCTCTTACTGATGCATTTTTTCATAGAGTTCCGTAAAAAAAATTTTTGAGTTTCTTTTTTGCGGCGATGAAAAAAAAACTATCTTGCATGACTTTAATATTATTGCAGATTACAAACCCTAAAAATATGTTCTTCGATTCAGTGCAGATGTGTTTTTTTTGCGTTAAAAAGACGTTAACAAATTCTGATAAACCTAGCGTTACCTAAACTGAACAGTTACAGTGGTAAGAAGTAGAAAAGGCAATCATTTAGGCACTACGTTCCGTTGTTTTCATTATGGGACGAGACGTCGGCATGTAATCATCGCCTGAGGGAAATCAAACACTTTTTACAGTTAGGGTTAGTAATTGGGTAATCAGATTATGTGTAGGGATGATGGTTAATCGCGGGAAAATTTGACTGCTGGGTTTCAACGTACGTTACGCTTATCACAAGCTCACTGGCTTTTCCCTATAAGTAGGACTAGGAATATTTCGCGAGTTCAACGACCAACATGCTAGAATCCATTATCCTGTGTATACCGAAGCCCTACCATTTGTCCATTACCTGCTACACATACAGCAGACAGACAATGGACGAATAGACGGGTCTTGAGTATGCATAGGACATTAGATTCCAGCATGCAGGTCACTGAACTTGCGAATTTTTCCTAGCCCTACCTATAAGTGGAGCTGTTACTCTATTTGACTGAGCCAACAGGAATTCCACTGATGTAATATGTGGTACCTGTTGTTGATCTGCAGACAGCTATGGAGTGTTAAGACGTGTATCGCCCAATAATGCATGTGGCAAGATACTACAGCGTTTTCAAGCGTATTACGGTATAAGAAATTTCCGCGATATACCATCATCCCTAATTATGGGTGCTGTTACAAGCAAAATTACTTTATGAAATTAGCTTCTAAATGTCTGCGCGATCTGTCGAATGCATTTATGAAGTTGACAGAAGAGTAATAAATTTGTGTCTACGTTTTTTTTTTTTAATGTACTGTCTGCGTGCAACGTCTAAGCGGTATGTTTTTAGGGGAAGTGGCTGCGCGCACACATCGGCCGCTGTACTGTTCGTAGCAAAAACATCAGTCACCACGAACAGTCTTCATGGCACAAAGGTGCCCGGCTCTGAGAATTCTGTATTTAACAACATTTTCCGGAGTAGAATAGGTGAGTTATAAATAGTATCATTCAGGGCTACAAGGCAGAAGCTGCCGTGATACACTGGCATAATCCCTTTATCACGTATATTAAAACATAAGAAAGATCTCAAAAGACAGACAAGGCCAGATGAATAAGAAAATAAACATTAGTTTAAAGTATCCAATATATAAGGGCGATTCTAAATGACTGTAGTACAAACAGGAATTTTTTGTGACAATTATAATCTACTAGGATTTATTTACTTGGACATACTCCATTGCGAAATATATGACTGTCAAAAGGAAACAAAAAAAAAATAATACAAGAAAACATAAATAAGCAGAGTATGCTTTAGTCATCAGGATACATACACAACATGAAATTCCAAAACTGGAATCTGGTCAGATAAAAACAAGGAACAAACAGAAAATAAAGAAATAACAAGAATATGAAAATAGCTAAGTTGACATGCGACACAACGATGAGACGAGACAAAAACACAAACAG